>VMDO01002925.1:136174-155119 GCA_007922755.1 Pedetes capensis | reverse complement strand
ATTCAGAAGAGGGCGGGGAACTAGGGACATCATTGCTGATGTCAGGTGGATATTAGCTGAAAGCAGAGAATATCAAAAAGATGTCTATCTATGTTTTATTGACTACACAAAAGCATTTGATTGTGTGGATCATAACAAATTATGGATAACACTTTGGAAAATGGGAATACCAGAACACCTAATTGTGCTCATGAGAAATGTGTACATGAACCAGGAGACAGTTGTTGGAATAGAACAAGGAAACACTGAGTGGTTTAAAGTTGAGAAAGGTGGGTGTCAGGGCTGTATACTTTCACCCTATCTCTTCAATTTATATGCTGAGCAAATAATCCAAGAAGCTGGACTTTATGAGGAAGAACGTGGCATCAAGATTGGAGGAAGACTCATTAACAACCTGCATTATGCAGATGACACAACTCTGCTTGCTGAAAGTGAAGAGGATTTAAAACATTTACTGATGAAGATCAAAGATCATAGCCTTCAATATGGGTTATGACTAAACATCAACAAAACAAAAATCCTTACGACTGGGTCAGCACGCAACTTCACAATAAATGGGGAAAAGATTGAGGTTGTCCAAGATTTTGCTTTGCTTGGCTCTATAATTAACACACATGGAAGCAGCAGCCAAGTAATCAAAAGATGCATTGCTCTAGGAAAAGCTGTGGCAAAAGATCTCTTTAGAGTATTGAAAAGCAAAGATGTCACACTGAAGACGAAGGTGCATCTGACTCATGCCATGGTATTTTCAGTGGCATCATATGGTTGTGAAAGCTGGACATTAAACAAGAGAGACAGAAAAAGAATTGATGCTTTTGAATTGTGGTGCTGGAGACATCTATTGAATATACCATGGACTGCCAAAAGAACCAACAAATCTGTCCTAGAAGAAGTACAACCAGAGTGCTCCCTGGAAGCAAGAATGGCCAAAGTGCATCTTACCTATTTCAGACATGTAGTCAGGAGAGAACAATCCCTGGAGAAGGACATCATGTTTGGAAGAGTGGCAGGTCAACGCAAAAGAGGAAAACCCTCCATCAGATGGATTGACACAGTGTCTGCAACAATGGGCTTAAACATAAATAAGATGGTTTGCCTGGCACAGAATCGGCAAGTGTTTCGATCTGCTGTACATAGGGTCACTATGAGTGGGACTCAAATCGACGGCACCTAACAACAACAACAACAACAACAACAACAACAACTGTATTTTAGGGGTTGCAGCCATACTGATCCCATCAGATCTCGGAAGCTAAGCAGGTAAGACCTAGTTGGTGCTTGAATGGGAGACCACCTCAGAACACCAGGTGCTGTAGGCTTGGGATAAGGACTGGGCAACCCACTCCCCAAAATCAATATGCTATTGAAAACCCTATGAATAGCAGAAAAGCACTGACAATAGTGTTTCGTCTGTTGTACATAGGGTAGCTATGAGTAAGATACCATGAGTCGACGGCACATAACAACAACAACAACATTAGGGGCTGCTCTGAGCATGGAGATACAGCACCAAAGTAATTACCTTCATGAAGTTTCCATCTAATAGTAGGAAACAGATGTAAATAAGGCAAATAACTGGAATGGCAAATGATGAGAAATGTAAGGGAAGAAGTCTAGCAGAGAAGGATATGTCCACATATGAAAGAGTGATCCAGAACAGTGGGGATTTTGTCAATTTTAACATGTGTGATCTGGACAAACACTTGGGATTTTAATTCAACCTCTTAAGAGTCATCAAAAAATCCATTGCCAACTATAATCTCACCTTTGACTCTTTTGGAAACGTGTATCATCCTGGTCTAAGGGCAACAGAACTTGTGGTTCCTCATGCAGTAGACACTATTACTAATAGACAACACAAACTTCCATGTCAGCCAACTGACATTTTAAGAGATTCCTTTATTCTTTCCCTCTTGTGTTACTATTCACCATGGACACACTTGAATTTTGCCACTGTCTTGCCCCTTCCAGAAAAAGGAGAACATCATGATTATCTTACGTCAAATAAAAAACTTCTCTGTGCTTCACTTAGATTTATTGCAGAATCCCATTGAGAATCTTGACCTACTATTATTGGTTGATGGAAATTTGAAACAAAATTATCAAACAGAATATGACATTATTAACTTAAATTCTCCTTTAGAATCCAGTTCTTGATGTGAGATAAAATTATCCCATATGGCAGAAATTTTTGCACTTCTTCTTGTTGATGTTGTTGTTGTTAGGTGTCATCAAGTTGGGTCAGACTCATAGCCCACTAGCCAAATACCAGAAAGGACATATAGATGAATAGATGATAGGTAGGTAGGTAGGTAGGTAGATAGATAGATATGGATAGATAGATAGATAGATAGATAGATAGATAGATAGATAGATAGATAGCGCTGATGCTTTTGTAGGATTTCATGATTTTGGGATGGTTCTTCTTGAATCTCCTCCCAAAATGGACAAGTTAATCACTTTTAGATGCCTTCCACTTCCTAGACAGATGCCTATCATAATGATTGTGGCTCATGCCAAAAGAAATCAAATGCTCTAGAAGATAATTATATCAAACTCACAGCCTTAATATAGGTTATAATTTTATCTTAACCCTCTGTGGGTAAATCTCTGAAATGATATACATAAATACTTATGAAATATCAATGTTTAGCACTTGACTTTTGAACGAAATGAGAAAAACTCTGCTTTTACCTTTTACTCTGATGTGCTGCCTGCTTCATGGCATGAGATGATTTCAAATAGCTATTAACTAAATTTCTCCACGAAACTCCTCATTTTACTTAATTTGAATTAGTATTGGTAAGGAAACTTTAAAATGATGGTTGAGATTATATTTGGGTCATGGATGACTTATCAACAACATAATAACTGTCAAGGTGAGACATGGCCATCTACCAAAGCCTGAAGTCATTTTGACACCTTCAGATGAATTATCCTCCAGGAGATTTGAATATATTTTAGTGTTCATGTATTTACTTTTAGGATGTGTTGAAGTATTTCCTTGCTAAAAAAGTATGAATAAGTCACTTAAAAGCTACTTGATTTTGTATTTCCAACCTTGAGACAATCAGCTTTTCTATTAAGAGACTGAAGATTATACTTTATGGTAATTATAAAAGAATTCTGTAAGGTGTTATCTCTTACAAAAGTTACATTTGCTCACCACCTACAATCTTAAGTTTAAAAGAACCAATATCATCCTTACATTAAAATTGCAAAACTGTCAGAAATCCTTGAGCTAAAGGTTATGGCTATACAGTTACATCCTCTTGAGGACACATCAGTTATCATTCTGTGAATTGGTCCATGTATTTTGTGATTTCACTTTTTATACTAGACTTTGATGTTATACATACAGACAAGTCAAAGTATTGCAAGGGACTTATATTTAAGACTGATTTCCCACAACATCTTAAACAGCCTCTTCATGATCATGAACCAGAGGATTTTGTCTATTGGAAAAGACATCTGAGAAAAATTACTTTCAAATTTCATCGGAAAGCACCTTGTCAAGTACCTTTAACAACAACTATAACAATGAAACTCCAGGGACTCCATTCTTGGATTCCTATTTCAAAACTAAATAAGCAATTCTGAATTTGACACAATTGGAAGCCTACTCCAAGGGCGATTTTCAAACTGAGGATTCTTGCAGATCCACCAGAAGCAGCCAGTCTTCAGAAGCATGCAGTTGACCCAAAGTCTTTAGAACAAGGTAATGACTTCAGACAGTAGACAGCTCCAAACCAAAATAACAGACAAAGACTTTTGTCTAATTCCTACTTTGGCTCTTTTATCAGCTTGCTCCTGGTATTTTTTTTCTCATTTTCTATAACTTTCTAGTTGTCATCCACCTATAATCATCCTTTTTTTGTGTGTGGGAAGCAGCAGGGGCAGGGGCTCACTATGTAGCCCAGGATGGCTTTGGACTCATGATTCTCCTGTCTCAGCCTCCCAAATGCTGGGATTACAGGCAAGTGCCATCACACTTGGCTTAAAGCCATTCTTTACTGGTGTTCCTACAAGATAATATTTCCTTTCATTCAAGATTCTTGGTCTTGTTTACCTCACACTAATACCTAATGTACACTAGGAATAGTATTCTGACACTTATCTGTACATTGAAAGCCTAATTGTATAAGTCACAAAGACTGGAAATTCATATAGATAAGAGCTTTAAAATGAAAAGCTGATTGTGATTATTTAAGTACTCTACCTTGAGGAATTACTATCTTATTCTTCCCTCAAAAAATCTCAGCAGTGTTTCCATTGGTGGAAATTATGCAAATAGAAAGGATTATAATAAAATTGGGCTGGGGTTTAGCTCAGTAGAATTCTTCTCCACACTTCCTGAGGACCAGGATTTGATCCCAAGCACAGCAAAAATGGAAGAAGGATGTGACAGTCCACTCTCATAACAATCATTAAAAACCCTATGAAGGTCACTATAAGTGAGACCCAACTGGATTGCACCTAACAACAACAACAAAACATCATCATCATCATCATCATCATCATCATCATCATCATCATCATCAATTATCACTAATTCTAGGTCTCTTCTAGAGGTCATAAAAATTAGTCTAAACTCATTGGCAAGAGTAGTGATGAGCAATCATGGTGCTCTGATTTCTTATTGGCTGGCCCTGATGGTGTCTGTTCCATAGCTAATACTTTTTCTTATATTTAGATGGATGAAACAGGCTATGTATGGCCTACCAGCGTTGTTCTCTTAGGCAGTTGGGGTTCCTTGTTCTAAAATATGCTAAGAGCTTATCAACTGCTCTAATTTTTGTCATAGTGATCATGGTGTTCAACCATTGCATTCTGTCCACAGGTATAAATTCTTATACCCAGCTGCTCTCTCTTCAGATGACTGCCATGGTGACACAGCAACAAAAAAGTCAAGAAAATATCATGACGCTATTAACAATGAAGACTAGTAGACAATTTCCAGGAAGGGAAAATCTAATTTCCATCTTTCCATGAATTAGTGAGCCTCTCATAAGAGACAGAAATCACCCAAAGGGGCGATAAAGAAACTGAACAGACAAACCAACAACAGCCAGAACATATATGATAATAGAACTATCATAGAAAGCCAAGTCACAGCCTCTACAGCAACCAGCTGTGTAGTCAAACTACAACTTCTGCACCAATCATCTTAGATTACTCAGGATTTGGTCAGTGAATGCTCCCTTCCCCATCTATTCACCCCTCTTATAACATAAAACCACCCAGAGAGTGCCAAATATGCTCTCTGAATCAATTACATAAGATATTCCACTTCTACCTGGCTCACCTCCAGCTTTCCCATGCTAACAACCTCTAATCAGAGCATATTTAAAGCCATCTCTTTTATCCACAATAAAGCTTTCCCTCTGTTGCTTCTGCCTTTGAATCTCTATAAAACACAAGTGAGGGAGGCTGACTCCCTCCCCACACAGAAAGCTTTGAGTAAATATCCTCTGTCCTTATTTGGGTTAATATTTGTTTATTTGCACACGAGAAAGAAGAGAGGAATGATCTGGGTGAACCCTGAGTAATGGAGCCATGACCTGATTCAGAGGATTATTAGAAACAAGGGATACTATAGGGTTTGTTCCCAAGTCTCAGAATCCTTAACACAAGTTCATATCTTCCAAAAAACCTCAGTTCTGATTCTGTAAAAGAAAACCTTACTCCATAGTATCATACCTTTTATTTAAGAAAATCCATCATCCAGTTGTCTACAGCAATACACAGAAGTTATTAAATGGTATTTCTGTAGGAAATGTCCCAATGAAAATGTTAGCTTGTTTAATTGGTGGCTATTATGACATTGGAGCCTGGGATTACATGAAAATCATGCTTTTATTACCTAGAAAGTGATAAATCATATTTCATTTGTGAATAGGGTCTAATTACAGATTATGAGCTTTTATATTACCTCTTGGCATACTAAGAAAGGATCATGTAGGCAGCACAACAACCCATAAAATTGTTAAAATTTTAAATATTCATTTAACAAAATCTACTAAACGCTGAGCTTGATGGATATAAGCAAGAAGATATGCAGATTCTTTAGGAGAAGATACTATCATGTTTTCTCAGTGTTTTGTAGTTTAAAAATATCCATTATTTAATAATTATAACTGAAATACAATTTGATGTTCTTGGTCCTACAAAAAGAAAGATGTGCTCTGAATTTTAATTTTTTCTGTTTTAAAAAGCATATCTAAAATGAAAATAAAGTCCTAGAACAATTCTGATGACTAGATCTGTTTCCTGATGGACAGAACGAAGACTACTCTGCAATCATTTCATGCTCAGAAGTCAAGCAGCCATCAGTAGGGTGGTTCCAACAAAGAAGCTACAGAGACAGGCCTGCTGAACTGGGAAAATGGTTGGTATGGTCTATACATAGGTAATGCCATGAACATTTGAAATGACAACTAAAACTTTAAATCTAAGTATATAAGTCACCTTTTTTTCCAGAATATAGTTTGTAAGAGTGCTAGATCCTAGGGATAATCATAGGAACCCCATACAGTGACACAGTAATTAAGGACCCCTAAAACTGCAGCTGATAAACATTGAAGAATTTGGCAGAATCAATATGTAGCATCATACAAATCTCTTGTTAGACCTTTCATGCCCTCAACAACCTGCAGGTTTCACAAGGTCAAACTCTGTTACAAAATGCAGTGAAAATGATTCAACTATTCCCTCTCTATTACTTTTACCCAACAATAAAACTGTTGCTCTCTGCCCAGTCTTGTAACTTTGATCTGTGCACCTTTATGCAGGGCCATTATATCCCTTTATGGTAAACAGCAGAGAAGCACTGACAATAGTGTTTCCCATGTTGTACAAAGGGTCGCTATGAGTCAGATACCGACTCAACGGCACCTAACAACAATGGTATATTTGGTGATTTTTCTAACCCTCATAGAGTGACATAGACACTGTTTCATGAAAAGTTTCTTCCCTAATGCCACTAATCCACATCATCAGTGAAATCAAACAGAATATTCCTATTACCTCTTCAGAATAATTATTACACTTCAGAGAATTTGCACATGTATTAAGCCAATGGCTTTCAAAGTGTTCTCCAAAGGCTACCTAGGGTATGAGCAAATATAGTTTTAAGGGAATCTCACACCAGACCTACTCAGACAGTCTCCAGGAATGGGATCCTGTACTTTTATTTTAACAAGCTCCCCATGTGAATCTTAAACTTACATATATTTCAGAAACATTGCCTGCATTACTCAAACCACTGTTGGAGAGAGGTAAGCCAGATATTTTGTCTTATTTATTCTTAGCAACAAATAAATTTTTGATGGTCAAATGAATAAGTGAATTATTAAAGAGAAATTATTTGAATTATAAGGCAAGATAAATAACAAAGATCACTTTTATACTTTTTTTTCATTTAGTATTCTATGGTACATTTAGTTTAGGATCAGATCTGCCTACCATGCCTGTTGGAAATTAGGATTCCTTAGCTTGACTCCAAACTTACATCCTTGTTCCAACAATGACATCTTTCATTATTGACAAAATACAGTATTCAAAATAATGATGGCAATTAAATAAAATGTAACTTATCACAAAAGCCTGAAGCAGGAGGTTGTGTTCTCTATATTTTATATAGAGAGATATAGGAGGTAAAGAAGATGAGTCACTTCCTCACTACTCAGAAAGAAGGAAATCAATTAGTTTAATTCATGTCACCTGTCCACACTGCTTCTATCACCATAGAGAAGAGAGTCAACATATATAGATTACATTCATCCCTAAACCTTAAATTTTGGAATTAAAGGAAGACATTATGCAAAGTTGCCATGCCATGTAACACTTTCTAGAAAACCAAATAAATAAGTATTTAGTGTTGGTCTCTTAGGTACCCTAAAAGCCAAATAGTAATACAAGATTCAGATATCAAGGCAACAAAACAATATGGAAACACTTCAAGGCAATTCCCTAATCTCATATGAAGGGCCAAAAAAAAATTGTAATGATGGAAAAGCTGGTCACGGTTGCAATAAACTGAAGGATTATCTAGAGAAAAGACTTCATGCTGAATTTTGGTGAGAGACAAGATTGGATAGTTTGAATGGAGTGAAGGAAAGCAGGAAACTCAAGATGTAGAAATACTTTATCAGAAAAATTTAAAAACTAACTTTCCCATCACAGGCATCTACACTGCATGTGGGCATCTTCTTTGGCTATGTGGAAGAAGCTTACTTCTGTGAGGAAAAATGCAGTTAAGATATCATGCAGGAAAAGCAGTGAGCAAAAGAGGAAGGGTTGATAAAAGTCATTTGTCACCCTGGACCCAGATCTCTCTGGAGCCTGGGTATTTTCAACATTTGAACCAATAAATTTGCTTTTAAGATTAGCAGTTCTGGGGTGAGGTTTTGTTTGTTTGGTTGGTTTTTTTGTAGCCAAAAATATATATATATTATCCAGTAAAGCAGTGAGGCAAAGTGAAAAATATTCCACCATCAAGAAGCTTATAGTTAGGCAGTCAAACAGAATACTAATAATTATAATGTGGTGTAATAAATGTTATAATAAATGCAAGCACTAGACACTACACTCATACAGAAAGTGAGTGCTTCATTTCTTATTCAGATTTATCAAAAAAGGATCACCTTATTCCTTATCTAGATTTATACGCATCAAACATCTACCACAGAAAAGTAGGGATATATCAGCCTTTATCCCCTGCAATCGTTTCCCTCTCTTATGAGTAGATGTAAGCATTCAAATCGATCAATGTACGTTTTCTTCTAAGCATAGCATTAACTATAACAAATGGTACAGAAACCGCCAAAAAGATTTGTACACATCTTCCTTTATTTTCTTGATTTATTAATGAGGTTATAATTTACAAGAAATTTTAAGTAAGATCTTTCTGGGCTGGGAAAACTTTCTTAAACTCAACATCAAAAGGTGCTATTTATATTCTCTTAAAATCCTGTATTCTCTAGCTAAACAGAAAATGTCCAATGCAATGAGGATCTTAAGTCCAGAGACCTTCTAAAGTCAAAGAAATATTCACCAGAATAACTGTGGCTTGTTTTTAGCTTTGAGGGAGTATAGCTGAGGACTGAGATAGCATGCAATGAGGAAAGAGGAGAAATCTGAAAGGAGATAATGTTACATGTGTAGTTAATCATGTACATGCTATGCTAACTATAGTAATAGAAAGGCAGTCGTTGGTCATGTTAAAGTTAAGTCAAATCCAAGTTACAGCCAAATATTAGCCAATGGTAAGACTGAAGTAAAATTGTACAGGATTTTCAAAGGGAAGGAACACCAAGACTAAGTAGGCATCAACATAATTCAAAGGAAAAGTCCTAACTCCAAGAAAATATAAAGTAATCAGTTTGAGCACATAAACCTAAGGATAAAGGATACTAGGAGGTAAGAGAAAAGATAGGCTTCAGAAATACAGGGATGACTCAGAATATGTAGGATATAAGAGAAAATAATGGAATAAATTGAATTATGTCCCATAGACTAGTTGAGATATTCTATTCTCTAAAGAAAAGGGAAAATGACCTCCTAAGATTATTTTCTACTTGCTAATTCCATGATTTTCATGAAAACTCAAGATTTTTGGTGAACTTGAATGTAAGCCAGAAAGCGCCAGACCATTACAGCCCCAGTGAATTTGCCTTGAAACTTAAACAGACTCTAAAAACAGAACTTTCATATGGCAACACTTCTATCAGGAGAGGAGCAGCAATGCAGTGGATAACACTTCTATTTATAGTGTATGACTCTCCTGTTTCTATAAGGGGGCTCAGAGGAAACTAAACAGTAGAGAGTGAAGTCCTTAGGGATGGGCACTGTCATCTCCTCCTCTCTCCTACAATACCTCAGCTCATAGCTCAGCAGGTGGCAGAAGTAGGATTAATACGAATACAGATGGATTAGTTTATATTCAATAGAATAAACAAAGGAAAAGACAACCATTGGCTTTTTCAACTAAAATAAGTGACTCCTTGTAGCCAATCTGAGTGTCTCCATTCTTAGCATAATACTTCCTCCAAATATGTAACTGACATTCGCATGAATGAATGCAGTGGATTTAAACAGCTGGACTGGCTCTTTCATCTTCCTTACTTATTCATTTTTTTTTCTTACTTTTTGAAGTACTTAAAGATTGAACCCAGGGCCTCGAACATACCACGGGGTTGCACCCTCAGCCAGCTCATTTTTTATTTTTTGTTCTTGTCTTGAGACTCGCTAAATTATACAGGCTGTCACTGGTCTTGAGCCTCCAATTCTCTTGCCTCTGTCTCCTGAGTTACTCGGGATTTCAGGCATGCACCATCACCCCCAGCCTCGTTCTACTTCTTACACATCCTCAAATCACTAATGCAGCATTCAGAGTAGACAGATATTAACCAAGGCCCAGTGGCCAGCTTCTCCCTACCCTGGCCTCACAGTTTTGATAATGGCAGACCAGTATTAGGTGCAGTCAAGTCAGATCCAACTCATAGTAACCCTGTATAGAAGAGAATGAAACACTGCTATACATTGTGCCATGCTGGGCACTATGTCACTGCTTCTCTGCTATTCACAGGGTTTTCAATAGCTAATTGTTTTAGGAGTTGGCTGCCAGGTACTTCTCCTAAGCCTATACTACCCAGTATTCCCATGTAGTCTCCTATCCAGGCCCAACCCTGCTTAGTTTCCAAGATCTGATGGGACTGGACACCAGGGTAGTACGGCTGTAGACAGTATTAGATGTAGCAATGAGAAATTATTTCCAAGGAAATATTCCTCAATTATCAGAAAGTCTCTTTAGATCCCCTGAGTTAATGGAGAAATAGATATTGACTTTGATGTAGTGTCATTTTGTTCCTCTTCTTGCACTTATTGGAGCACTGTGCCTATGGTTGTGACTTTGTGGTTTATTTGCAAAAGAGCTTCTGCATGCAACTGTGCTGCCTGTTTGGAAAATACACCACATGCCCAGATTTGGAAGACCGCTCATTGTTTAACCAAAAGATTTAAATCCATGGTCACATGTTTGTCTTTCCCCACTTCATTGCACTGGTGGAAAAGGGAAGGTGCAGGATATTTTCCAGGAAACAGACCTCTGGTTTCCTTCCAAGTGGTCCTTAACAGGTAGAATACCCTGTTTTGGATCAGGCGCACACCTTCTCAAAGAGAGGGTAAGTGTGCTTATAAATGGGAGATGACAATTCTTATAATTCACCTGAAATTTTCTTCAAAGCAGGTAATGAAGCAAGATGACCCTTCAAAGTCCCCTGTCAGTCCTACAGAAATGTAAAATCCCATGTAAGTAATTGTGTTTAGGCCACCCTGATCCTGAAATCCCATGTGTGAAAATGTGCAGAAGTAACACCCTCCCCTGCTGATAGGGGAGAACTATTAGCCCGGACCACCATCCCAGGGAGGCTACATCCTCAATATGCCTGTGAAGCAAGGACAGAAATTATTTCACCTTTTGGGTACAAATGTGGTGACAAAACTCCCCAAAGGGAAAAGCTTGAAATTGAGCTGGAGCTACCTAAAGTCAAAGAGGGCTTATTGGAGTATATTTCTCCACCACTGCACTGGTCCTTGTTAGAACAGAATCCCTGGGTGACTTCTGAGAATATTATAAAAGCTTCTGCCTGTCTCCCAGAAACATATGTAGAGATAAGCATTGTATATGTTTCCGGTTCACAGAGCTCTGTGAAACTCATTTGTGAAATTCCTAGAGAATACTTGAATCCCAGATTAAAAATTCTTGCTCTTCCTTCTTCTCTCTCTCCTCTCTTTTCTTCCACTCTTCCTGTCTGTCTGCTCCTCGCCCTCTGCTCTATTCAGCAACCACGTGCTCACCTCTCTTTTCTCTCAAACTGCCATCTTCTCTAAAAAGGTACTTTTCCCTCTAAAAGACTGCTTCACTCACCTGTTCACTCTGATGCTATCTTTTCCTGGGGAGTAGAAATTTCCTTATTTCAAGTCACCCAGGGAACCCAGGTTTTTCCACATTCCTTTGAAGATCTACCTAAGTTTCTCAAGATGCCTCAGTTTTCCCTGTAATTATTCCTTAAAGGGGTACTGTCTTTTAATAAACCTTGTTTAAAAAATAAATAAAATAAAAAATTCTTGCTCTGAATTTTGCTTCCACCTCCCCTCCTCCTGTATTGGTCAAAATAGGGGAAATATACTATTAAAAAAAATAAAGAAAACAAAAAAGGTAAATAGGAAGAACTGAGAATACTTGAACCACTTTTTTTGTTTGTTTGTTTTAGAGATGATCTCACCATACCTCAGGCTGGCCTTGAACTTGGTATTATAGCCCAGGTTCACTTCAAACTCATAACCTTCTTGACTCAGTATCCTGAGTGCTGATATTACAGGCATGCACCACTATGCCCAGCTATCAAGCCACTTTTAAAGTAAAAAAGAAAGCACTGCATCCCTCTTAATAACAGAGGAGAACTCTTGATTCCTAAAGGAAGCTCCATTGTGTCCAACGACAATGAGTTCATGATGCATCCTTTGTCAAGTATTTACTGAGCACCAGATGATAAGGTAGTCACTAAAGTTAGAAAAGGTGTTCTTCTGGTCTACAAAGAACTCACAAAATATAAACAAAAATGCATAAAATACAGTATGATAAGTATTAGTATTGAGGTAAAAGTTAATGTTATACAAGAGTACACAGGATGAAGGAGTATGGGGAATGGATAGAAAGCAACCAGAAAGTCTCCACACAGAACATAATGTCCTCCTATCCATGAACAAGTAGGTACAAGTCATGGGAAGAAAGAGGCCAGCACAGCACTGAAATGGTCTGAGAGTCAGAAAGGATATAATCCTTTCAGAGAATAGCAAGCAATGGTGTGCCTAGAACATTGGAAGTGGTAAAAGGGAAAGTTGGATGAGTAGACAGGAGTTAGGTTCTGACTAGTTTTGTAGAGAATGCTATGAATCTTGGGTTTTCTTGAAGAAAAAGACAAGCAACTAAATGACTTTAAGATGAGGAGTGCATCCAGTTAGCATTTTAGAAAGGTCATTTGTGGATGCAAAAATATTTTGTTGCTGGATTGATAAATAGTTCTAAGACTTCATAGAAGAGGTGTCAGTCATTCTAATTCTAGGTAATTTCAAAACAAACAGCAATCAGAGCATTTAGACACTCATGAGAAGCATTTAGTTCTTTTGCAAGCCTTCCAGATACAGAACATAATGACCACATTTCCAAGGTAAAAAGGATTTTCAAAAATACAATGAACTAGCTTCCTAATATTCTAAAAATATTACCACAAAGTTAACAGCTTAAAACAACACAAATGCATTATTTTTCATTAGGTCGGGAGTCAGACATGGGTATCATTCAGCTATAACCCATGTATTGGTGGAACTGCAATCCTTTCTGGAGGCTTGGGAGGATAATTTCTTTCCTTGCCATTTCTAAGTTTTAGAGGACATCTGGCCTGCAGCCATACCACCGTGACGTCTGATCCCATCAGATCTCGGAAGCTAAGTCGGGGCGAGCCTGGTTAGTACTTGGGTGAGAGACTGCCTGGGAACACCAGTTGCTATAGTCTTGGGAGCAGGACCCTCAACCCACTCCCAAAAAACAATCAGCCATAAAAACCCTATGAATAGCAGAGAAGCTCTGACAATAGTGTTTCACCTGTTGTACGTAGGGTCGCTGTGAGTCAGATACTGATTCGATGGCACCTAACAACAAAAAAGAGGACATTTGAATTTCTTAGCACATGGCCCCCTTCTTCCATCTCTGTTGCCAGCAAGTTGAATCTCTTTCCAACTCTTATTCCATAGAGACATCACCGTTTGACCACAGTTGGAAAAGTTTCTACACTTTAAACACTTCTGTGATTAGATTGGGCTCATCTGGTTGAACACAAGTAATTTCCTCATCCCATGGTCTGTACCCTTAACTATATGTATAATGGACATTAATATTTTCAAGGTTCAGGAGCTTTGGGTAGGGGCATCTTGGGGTGGTGGGCACCAGAGGGCATCTTTCTGCCTACCACTGAGAGATTTGGCAATTTCTCCTATCTTCAGTTGTACTACTTGACCAGTAAAAGGTAATTACACAACAAAAGTAGCATAGTTTCATCTGCTGTTGACTCTTCTCACCACTACCTCCCTCTGTCCCTCCCTATCTTACCCTCTCCCTCCCTCTCTCCCTTTTCCCCTCTCTGCCTCTCCTTCCTCTCTCCCTCTCTTTTCCTATTTTTTTTTTCTTTTTGTGTGGTACCTAGGAGTTGAACCACAGCCTTGCATGTATTTTGCAAGTGCTCTCCCACTGGGATGCATCCCTAGCTCATTTTATATTGAGATAGAGACTCACTAAGATACACAGGCTGCATCTGGCCTCGAACTCGCAATTATCCTGTCTCAGCTTCCTGAGTCCTTGAGATTAAAGGAGTTCACTACCATGCCTGGATGATGTGGACTCTTAACCCATTTGAAGCATTCAACAAAATGCATAATTATGTCTAAACAAATTCCTTATTTTAAAATCATTAGCTATCTTCTTTCCTCAGTTAAGGAATATATTAAGTCTTTAATGTGTTCTCAGTACATCAAGAGCCGCACAGAATGAGCAATTAGTAAAAGAGTCAGCTCTGGCAGATCAGGTCAATGGTGGAACTTAGCATGAGAATTTGAGGTAGGCAGAACTTGAAGAACAAGGCAAGAGTGGATAGAGGACGTGTAAGAGGATCCCCCAAGACTAAGATAAGATGTAAACATGAAAACAGTATCAAAGCCGTAAGAAAAAACAAAGTGCGTGTCCATGTGTTTAAATGGTTTAAAATAATCTAATCAACCTTGTCAACACGCATTCCCCATCTCCCTTCTGTGTCCTAAAGGCAATGTTAATATGTTTGTATTTTTCATGGCAACAAAACTATTATCTGAACCAACACTGAGCTAACAAATTGTACTAGCTTAAGCTCAATAATCTTCTATTGCCTGAAAAAGAATTTTTGATTTCAGACAAAGAAACAGAGTTCTTTGTCCTCCCTGGCCTCTCACCATTTTAGAACGCTACATATTTCCAATATAACATCATCTGCTTCAAAGGACATAACTTTTTTCAACATTCACTTTGAGAAGGAGCCAAGCAAACATTTTAATCAAACATTGAGCCTCAGTAACCTGCCGATATTCAATGTTTCCAAAGCATCCAACAAGTGTGATCATATTCCAAATTCATCACCAGTTCAACCTTTTTTTCTTGTACACTTTGCTGTGTTGTCTTTAAATCCTGCCTGTGTTTTATGATGTTGTTGTTGTTGTTAGGTGCCGTCGAGTCGGTATCCGACTCATAGCGACCCTCATAGGGTTTTCAATGGCTGACTGTTTCGGGATTGCCTTGGGAATGGATTGCTAGGCCCTTCTCCCATTTTTGTGGTGCTGAGAATTGAACTCGGGACCTCACAGACTGCAGCGCAGCACTCTACCAACTGAGCTAAATCCCAGTGTGTTTTATGATAGCAATTCTAAAATAAATTGAAGATATTCTACTTTGAGAAATGAGACATCTAGAGAAGTAGTGAGTAGTGAGGCCACAACCACATGGGATGTTTTGACATGTGGACAGTCACATATTGGGGTGCCAAGTGGGAGTTCACAATATGGTATAAATAGAGGGTAAATTCTTTCCCAAACCTGAGGTGCAATGGTTCAACAATGTGTAGGTTCTGATAATATTTAGAATGGTCCTGGGTTTTGTTGGACTATACTCAGTGGGGGGGGCACTAATGGAGTAATATGACTCCTCAGTAGAGATAGGGGACCCATTTCTTCAGATAAACTACATAACCAGCTCTGGGATATGAGATGGGATGCTCCAAGGGTTGTCCCTTTGATCTAGAGAGTTCCTCAGAAAAGGAAGGATTTGAGGTGTCCTAGGAATCCAACAATATTTGTAGCAGCTGAGAGTATTGAAGGAATACTCCAAGGACAAGGCATGAGCAACAACCCTGGAGGAAAAGTTGGATTAGAGAGATAAGGAGAGCATAGTTAAAGGGGACAATAAAGGTCTTCTGGGGCAATCTGTTCAAGTCTTTCAAGTATGCTCAGAATATGGATGAGAAGAAATGAAGGTTTGCAGAGTCTGGACTCTGACCTGCAGGCAAGGACAACTAGAAAATAGGCACTGGGTAGAAAGAGAGGATCCAACCTGCAGCCACCTTGGGCAGGAGTCTGCTACAGTAGATCGAGAAAAGAGAAAACTGTGCTCATTAAATGACTGGGGAAAATATTGGACATTCCCATTCATTTCCATGGTTTGGTGTTTCATTTACTTTTGCCCTTTTATGTTCTTCTCAGAAATGTTGCTTTTGGGGGGGAAAAAAAGCCCTGTAGTCTCACCTACTTGTACCAAGTGGAAAAGGGAGTCAATTGGGTTTGTACAGGTGCCTGGGCACACCTGGCTCAGGGGAGCATTCACGCCCACAAACAGAGGCCCTACAGAAGAGAATTGGGTGCCTGGTGGAGGACACAGGGAGAAGAGGAGTTTCTAGAATTTCATTTTTACAAACTGGCACAGGTCTAAACTTGTTTTTTATGTAACATCTTGGCTTGAAAGTCGTGAGCACTAAAATAAAAAGGTATGAAAGGAGAAGACAAGTAGGTCAGAAAGCTTAATACAGAGAAGAGAGGTGTGAAGAGGATAATTGAAAGGTGATGCATTTTTTCCTTCATATCTTGTCCCTACTACCACCATGAGTCCCAGCCACAGGCCCAGTGCCAGGTGATATCTAGAGACATGGAAAACTTTCAGAACACCACATGATAGATATTTAACTCATTCACCCCATCAGCAACACTATTTGAGACATACCACAAAAGTGGGTATGTATATTTATAAGTTATAATAAAATATACTCATATAAAATATAAAAAACAGATATTTTTACAGGATGACAAAAAATGGGTGAAGCTATATTTTTAAAACCAACTTTTCACTGTGTACACTATTTGTATACTAGTCTAAGCAAAGCACACACCATTTAATGCTTATCTCAGCCCTCCAATTCAGACATGAAAACTGAAGCAGAGTGCATGTTTCACCCTGGACATCCAAAATTCAGGGTGAATCTTAATCAGCATTGTCATGCATTAAGAGGTAGGGTCTTTGGGGAAATGACTAAGTCCTAAGGGCTCTGCCCTGGTGAATGGGGTTCATGCTATGATGAAAGAGACCTCAGAAAGCTGCCTAGCCCTTCTGCTCTTCCCACCATGGGAGGACACAATTTTCATCCCTTTCTTTCTCTTCTGCCATGTGAAGATGCAGCAAGAGGCACCATCTTCAAAGTAGAAGGTACGCTCTCGCCAGTAAATCTATAAGCAACTCAATCCCCAATTCTCAGCTCTCAGATCTAGAACTGCAAGAAATAAATTTCTAATATTCATAAATTATTCAGTCTAAGGGCATTTTGTTATATGACCATAATAAGAAGGTGGTACTGAGAAATGGGGTGTTGCTATTGCAGATACCTAAAAATGTGGAAGCATCTTTGGAAGTGGGTAATGAATGGGGGCTGGACCATAAAAGTTTACTCTGATGAGAGCTAATAAGAAAAAAGCTATAGAGAGAGCCTCAGTGTTCTTAGATTACTTATGTAGTTGTGATCAGGATGTGAGCAGAAATTTGTACAGTAAAGTTCCTTCTAATTAGGGCTTAGATGAAAATGAAGAATTAAGTTATTGGCACCTAAAAGAAAAGCTAACCTTGTTATAAAGTGGCAAGGAACTGGCCGAGTTGTGTTCATGTTCTAGTTTTTAAGGGAAGGCAGAACTTAAAAGTGATGAGTTAACGCGGTGGCCCACACCTGTAATACCAGTGGTTCGGGAGGTGGAGGCAGGAGGATCACAAGTTCAAGACCAGAGGCAGTCTGTGTAACTTAGCGAGCCCCTGTCTCAAAAAGTAAAAAACAATATGGGCTTGGGGTACAGCTCAGTGATCCAGCACTTGCAAAGCATGCAGGCGTGAGGCCCTAGGTTCAACGCCCCACATAAAAAAATACGAGAGAAATACATTACAGATGGAATCAAAAGAGACATAGAATTTAGAGTTGGAAAATTCTCAGTAGGTAAAAAATGAGAAAATTGTTCTGGAGAAAACACCAAGGGTGTGGAAGGAAGTTAAATGCTATTCATCAGGACAATAGAAATGACCCAAAAGCATTTTGGAGATTGTCAGAAGCTGCCACTCCCATCTCAGGCCCAGAGTGCAAAGGCTTTGAGGGCAGAATAGTGAAAAGAATGGTCTTTGACATCTATGAGACCTCAGGACTCACTGCCATGAGCTGCCTGAAGCATCTATCCCCCACATTCTAGCACAATGCTCCTTGGCCATCCAGGTAGGACTGCAGAGGCCCATATGAGGTGGGGCTGCAGTGGTCACCTGCCAGAGGACACAGGTGGTAAATCTTGGTGGCACGTACATGGTGCCATCTCCTCCAAAATGCAGAGTGCCGGGCTATGAGAGCATGGCTCCTCCTGGTAGACTTCAAAAGAGTCTCAAGGGAGCCTCTTAGTGGAGGCAGAGAACTGCCACAATGTCTGGGCCACCACAGACAGCCCTCACTAGGGCAATGTCCAGTAGAGCCACCCTCAACACCCCAGAACTAGAGTTACCAAAGGCCAACTTCAGGCTGGAAGAACTGGAGACAACTGACTCCAAGACATGCCTGGACTCCCCTCAGCGAAGCCATGAGGGCTGGGTATCCCAGGGCCTTCTGGCACAACCCAACCCTAGCATCTCTGGAAGGTAGGACATGGAGTCCAAGATTATTCTGAAACCTTAAAATTTAATGTTTGAGCTTTGGACTTTCTGACTTTCTTCCCATTTCTATCTTTTTTCTTTTCTTTTTCTTTTTCTTTTTCTTTTTTTCTTTTCTTCCTCCTCCTCCTTCTTCTTCCCCTTCC
>VMDO01002925.1:44310-136074 GCA_007922755.1 Pedetes capensis | reverse complement strand
TGGATTTTAAGGTTGAAGTGGAACAAGTTAAGACTTTGGGGGCTATTGGGATGGAGTGTGTGTGTGTGTGTGTGTGTGTGTGTGTGTGTGTGTGTGTGTGTGTGTTTTATGTGAGAAGGACTTAATTTGGGAGGCCAGGAACTAAATGTTATGATTTGAATGTTTGTGTCCCTCCAAATTTCATGTTGAAACATAATAGTCAATGCAATGATCTTTAGAGGAGGGACCTTTAAAAGGTGTTTAATTCATGAGGCCTGTGCCCTCATGTATAAGATTAGTTTCCTTATAAAAGGGCAGGAAGATGTTTCTTTGCCACTTTTTGTCATTTCTGTCTTCCATCAAGTGAGGATACAGCAAAAGACATTACCTTTGAATCAAAGACCCCTCTCAGACACCAAATCTGGTAGACCCTTGATCTTGGGCTTTCAAGCCTCCAGAAGTATAAGAAATAAATTTCTGTTGTTATAAATTACCCAGATTAACTTAATTTTGTTACCACAATAGGAACAAACTAACACAGTGTAGATAAGTAGCTCATACAAGGTCATACAGCGAAGGCCGGGATTCAGACCAACTCAGTCATCTGGTTCTAGTGCCTGACCCCTGACTTCTGCATTGCACTTGCTTACTTGCTCTTCCATCCTGCTAATCAAGATGGCATTAGTTTTGGGGGCATGACGTGCACTGTGGGAAAGATGGTTGTGGCTGTTCCTCTGTATTTCAGCTAGTCTTCTTAGTAATCACATCTGGTCAGATGGTTATTGCATCTCACAACTCAGTGTAGCTGACTAGGAACTGTGAGTGAGGACAAGTGCCAGCATGGCCATTTTCTTTAGTTCCCTGTCGATACATGTTTCTTTGGCACTATCATCAATTCATGTGTTCTTTATTGAAAATTATGTAAGCCTCTTGCCTATGTAGTGAGGGGAAGTTTAATTAAGCAAGATCATTGCCCCTTAAATATATTTTTCCAGGCAACTGGTACCTCACTACATCACATCTAAACTCCAATCATCTCTTACTCCCACTCAGCTCCTTGGGATTCTACAGGTTTCATCCGGGACTTCACTGGCTGACTGTCACACAGGTCCCATGACAGTGCAACTGCCAATCAACAGCAAAGCTTACAACTCTCCTTTGCTAAAATAAGTGTAAGTGAACATTCTCAAAGGTTTCCCATACCAGCAGTATGCATACCTACTTCAGAGCACTCCTCTAAATAGAGTAGTTTTCATAGTTTCCTCAGGTTATCTATGTCAGAATGAACAAGTTTCTTATAAAATATGGATTCCTCGG
The DNA here is from genome assembly GCA_007922755.1 of Pedetes capensis. Taxonomy (NCBI): domain Eukaryota; kingdom Metazoa; phylum Chordata; class Mammalia; order Rodentia; family Pedetidae; genus Pedetes; species Pedetes capensis. Next base: position 134,778 of record VMDO01002925.1, on the reverse strand, counting down.
CTTAAATCCATATTTATTGAATCTTGGGGCTTCTAGAAACCTGGGAATATGCATTTTTAAACAAATTCTTCAGGTGACCCTTATACACTTCACTACTGTTAGCTACTGCTTCGGGAGCTGCTTGGTCCTTGATACCACAGTAGCTCCCAAGGGAAGGAGAGATTTTCAAAGGCATCTGACATATGGTTGTTGTTGTTAGGTGCCCTTGTGTCAGTGTCTGATTCATAGCAACCCTACGTACAACAGGCAAAACAGTATTGTCAGTGCTTCCCTGCTATTCATAGGGTTTTCGATGGCTGATCGTTTTGGGGGTAGTGGGTTGCCAGGTCCATCTCCCAAGCCTACAGTATCTGGTGTTCCCAGGCGGTCTCCCATCCAAGTACTAACCAGGCCCAACCCTGCTTAGCTTCCAAGATCTGACACCACAGTACTACAGCTGCAGGCTGACACATGGTAGTTAATTTTATTTGTTGACTTGAGTGGGCCACAGGGAATCCAAATTAAACACTGTTTCTGAATGTATCTGCAAGGCTATTGCTGGGAGAGAATAGCATTTGAATGAGTGAACTCAGTAAAGTAGATTGACCTTCCACAATTTTGTCAGGCATAATCTAATCCATTGAAGGTCTGTTTAGACAAAAAGCGGAGGGAAGAATTTGCTTTTTAGTTGAGCTGAGACATCTTATTGCATCTCTTTCGGCCCTCACTGTCATTTGCATCATTGCTTCCTTGAGCTCACAGGGCTTTGTAGTCAGACTGAACTATATCCTAACCTTCCTGAGTCTCCAGCCTGCCAGCCTCCATAATTGTATGAGCCAATTCTTCATAAGCAATCCCCTGTGTTTGTGTGGGCACATACACATACGTGTGTGTATGTCCCTTCTTTCTCTGGTTCTATTTATTTGGGGAAACTTAAGTTTCCCCAAAACTGTAATTCTCCAGCTCATACTTGAGTATCACAGTAAAGAATCAAATACAGTGACTGTTCTTCTTCAGAGAGAATGCACCTGAATGGTGTTTTCAATGACACAGATATTTTGTTTCCTCAGTATAATTGTAAACAACTTAGGAAATAAGTGTGTTTGCTTTTTTCATAATATCTATAGTTCCTGATTCAGCACCAGGCTATTGCAGTCACAACAAGTAAATAGCTGTTATCACACATGACATCTGGTTGATTCACAGTGGCTACAATAATGCTCTGTGGACAAGGATTCTGAGACTGAATCAGGGCATAATCAATCTGTTATGCATTATCAACATCCACATGGAAACAGAGTGGAGAAGTGGCAACTCATGGCAGACATGTGGGGACACAAATAAACTATTTTAGTATATTCTCAAAATTAATAAATGAGGGAAGATATTCCAAACATTGTATGCATAAGCAAATCATCCCTTACATAGGCAACTTCATGTTTTTTTCAAGTCATCCCTACATTGATAAACCATCCAAAAATGAGGAAATTGCCATATATTACAGGACATATTTCTGCTATATTTCTTTTATGCCCATCAGGTATATGAGGCTTGAGTCAAGAGCACGTTGGAAGCTGTTGGCATCAGACCTTGAACAGCTCCCACTGTATTAATGATGGGAAACCATGAAAATATAATTTAAAACAAGAATACAAGTGGAGGTATTAAAAAATCATAGTAGTCTGCAGCACTAGGGTAGGATTAAACATCTTCACTTACTACAGTAACTCTGCTTACATGATTAAGATGACCCTGAGTCATGAGACCTTAATGAGAATCCCCAAATTATGGATCTCCTTAATGCAGGATATAGGAGATGCTACACAGTTGATGGAATGGAGTGTTTTTCATTTTCATTCCTGGGATTGTTATATTGCCTGCATGGAGTGCTATAACCCTTATCTGGTGGGGAGCCATGCAGAGACATAGGCACACATGCCACCTAGGACTGCTGTTCTGTAGGGAGCTTAGTCTCCAGGGCCAGCCACCAAGACTTAAGTAGGTAAGAGAATAGTTAGCCCATCTGAGCACATCTGGTTCCCACTACTTCTGTCTTAAGGAAATCTTTGGTAAAGACAAGTTGACCTTAGGAGAAGGGGAGGCTGGAGTTTAGCATACTAAGATGCAAAAATTCCATTGGACAAATTCCAGATTTTATTATCTTGGGTTTCTCTGTGGCATTTATTGGTTGATTCCTCATTATTTGTTTTCTGCTCTCTCAGTTTTTGTGCCAATGTGCTTACTTGGTTTTCTTCATATATCTTTGATTATTCCTATTCTATCACTTTCATAACTTTTTTTCCTTCCATCCTTCCATTAAAGGATGATTTTCTTCATGGTTCTGTATTCAGTATATGGCTTTCCTTATTCCTACATTCCCCCTAGATAATCCAATCTTCCTACACTTACGGTTTTAAACTATCATCTAGTAGATGTTGATGTCTTCCCACTTTTGATCTCCAGACCAGACCTTCTTTCCTAAGCTTCATACTCATAAATCCAACTGTCTGTGAGATGTTCCCCCCTAGATCTCCACAGGGATTTCAAATCCAGTTAAGGCCACAACTTCACACATCACCATCTTAGCACTTACATGCAAACCAACACCTGGTTTGATACTAAAAACCTGGGAGGCATCCTAGACTTTTCTCAACTCCTCATACCCTACCAAATCTGCTGAGTTATTTCTTAAATATATTTCAAATTCTTATTTTCCCTATTTGTCAATCTGAGTAACACAGCCCTAGGGGGATACAGATTAATAAAGCCTGCACTATTTCCATTGTGTACCTTTAACATCACTTTTGGTTACACTTACATCAACTTATATAATTTACAAAACTCTTCAATTAATATGTGGCAAAAATCCTACAGAATTATAGGTTACATTCCCCTGCTTTTCCCATGTATTTGTGTAGTTGCATCATGTTCTCTCCCCCTTTAACTCTCTGTATTATTTCTCCCCTATCCCCCTCCCCCAACTAGACCCCTTTCTACTTATATTTTCCTATCTTGAATAAGCCTGATTATGTTTTTATATGTCTACACATTTATAGTTTTTTTACAACCTTTAGGCTAGCTTTAGCTCCCAGGTAGGAGTGAGAATATATGTTTTTCTTTTGGGGGGAGGTCAGAATTTGTTTTCTTAGGATAATATTCTCCAGTTCCATCCATTCTGCTGCAAATGATATTTTTTCATTCTTTTTCATTGCTGAGTAATGTTCTATTGTACCACAATTTTTTAATCCATTTCTCTGTTGATGAACATTTCAGTTGATTCCATACCTTTGAGATTGTGAAGATTGTTGCATGAAATATAGAAATGCAGATGTCCCTGTGGTATGATGACATCATTCTTTTGGTATATTCCCAGGAGTAGTATAGATGGGTCCAATGGCAGTTCTATTCTCAGTTTTCTAAGGTATCTCCATGTTGATTTCCAAAGTGATTGAACTACTTTACAATCCCACCAGCAGTCTAAAAGGGTTCCTTTTTCTCTGCATCCTCACCAGCATTTGTTATTATTTGTTTTGTTAGTTTGGCCATTCTTACTGGAGTGAGATGAAATCTCAGTGTTGTTTAGATTTGCATTTACCTAATGGCTAGGGATAGTAAACATTTTTTTTCATGTGTTTCTTGGCTCTTCCAACTTCTTCCTTTGAGAACTGTCAGTGCATTTCTTTTGCATACTTATGTATTGGGTTTTGTGTTGTCTTGGTATTTTCTTTCTTAAGTTCTTTGTATATTCTTGAAATTAGTCCTCTGTCTGATGTGTAAGATGTAAAGATTTTCTCCCATTTTATAGGCTCTCTCTTAACTCTGTTGATTGTTTCCTTTGCTGTACAGAAGCTTTTTAATTTCATATAATCCCATTTGTTAATTCTTAATGCCATTTCCTGGGCAATAGGAGTCTCTTTAAGAAAATACTTTCTATCTCTATGTGTTGGAGCACATTTCCTATCTTCTATTCTAGTATTTTTATGGTTTCCAGTTTTATATTGAGGTATCTTACCCATTTTGAATGGACTCTCATGTGAATTGAGATATAGGGGTCTATTTTCAATTTTCTGCAAATGGATATACAATTTTCCCAGCACAGTTTGTTGAAGAGGATATCTTTTCTCCATTGAATGTCCTTAGCCCCTTTTCAAAACTCAGATGGCTGTGGTTGCCTGGGTGTATCGCTAGGTCTTCAGCTCTGTTCCATTGGGTATTCAAGACTATTTTTGTGCCAGTATCAAGCTGTTTTTGCCACTACAGCCCTGTAGTATAATCTGAAGTCAGCTATAATGATCCTGCTTGTACTGTTTTGCAGCTTAAGGTTGTTTTGGCTATATGCAGTCTTTTGTACTTCCATATGAATTTTAGGATTACATTTTCTATTTCTGCAAAGTCTGTCCTTGAAATTTTAATGGGGATTGCATTAAATCTGCAAATTGCTTTTGGGTATTACCATCTTTAAAAAATTGATTCTCCCAATCCACAAGCAGGGGAAGTCCTTCCATCTTCTAGTATCCTCTGCAATTTCCTTCTTAAGTGTTTTGAAGTTTTCCTGGTAGAGATCTTCAGGGTCTTTGGTGAGATTGATACCTAACTATTTAAATTTTGGTGGGTCGTTGAAAATGAGATTGTTGCTTTAATTTCCTTCTCTTCACATTCACTATTGGTGTAAAGAAAGGCTACTGATTTTTGCATGTTAATTTTCTATCCTGCTAATTTGCTGAAGGAGTAAATTACCTCTAAGGGTTTTCTGAAGGAGTTTTGGGGGGTTCTTTAGGCAAGGGATCATGTTATCCACAAATAAGGATAATTTGATCACTTCTTTGCCTATATGTATCCCTTTTCTTTCTCTTGTCTGATTGCTCTAGTGAGGATTTTGATCACAATATTGACTAAGAGAAGGGAGAGTGGACATCCTTATCTTGTTCTTGATCTTAGAGGGAATGGTTTCAATTTTTCCCCCTTTAATATGATACTGGGTGTAGATTTGTCATAGATGACTTTTATGATGTTGAGATATTTCCCTAGTATGCCCATATTCTTCAGGGCTTTTATCAGGAAATGATTTTGTACTTTGTCAAAGGCCTTCTCAGCATCAATTGAGATTTTTGTGATGTCTGTCTGCAACCCTCTTGATATATTATGTTGACTGATTTTTGTATGTTAACCAGCTTTGCATCTGTGCAATGAAGCCCATTTGATCATGGTGTATAATCTTTTTTATGTGTTGCTGAATTTGGTTTGCCAGAATTTGAGAATTTTTGTGTCAATATACATCAGGAAAATTAGTCTACGGCTCTCTTTTTGAAGTGCCCTTGTTTGGGTTTGGTAGCAGGGTGATAGTGGCTTTGTAGAATGAGTTTGGAAGTGCCTCTTCCTTTTCTACTTTATGAAATAGTTTAAAAGAATGGGTATTAATTCCTCTTTGAGTGTTTGATAGAATTCTGCTATGAACATGATAGGATATAGGCTTTTCTTTATTTGGAGACTTTTTATTGCTATCTCTATTTCAGTGACTGGGGCTGGGATTTAGCTCAGTTGGTAGAGGGCCGCTCTGCAGTCTCTGAGGTCCTGAGTTTGATTCCTAGCACCACAAAACGGGAGAAGAACATAGCAACCCACTCCTGAGGCAATCCCGAAACAATCAGCCATTAAAAACCCTATGAGGGTCGCCATGAGTCGGACACAACTCGATGGCAAATAACAACAACAACAATTTCAGTGATGGTAACAAGTCTGTTTAAATTGCTTATATCCTCTGGGTTTAACTTTGGTAATTCATACGTGTTAATGAACTTTTCCATTTCTTCAATATTTTTATTTTTGGGGAGTATAATTTCTCAAATTATTCCCTGACAACCTTCTGGATTTCATTGGTATCAGTGGTTATGACCCCATTCTCATCTTTAGTTTTCTTAAATTTGGGCCTTTTTTTTTCTTTTGGTGAGACTGGCTGGGGGTGGGGGATCTATTTTATTAATCTTTTCAAAGAATCAGCTCTAAATCCAATTAATTCTTTGAATGTCATTTGGGATTCTAATTGTAATATCTCTGCCTTAATCTTGATAATTTCTGTTTGAATGCTCTTTTGGGGATTGGTTTCTAGTGTTTTAAGATTAAGTTGCCTGAAATTAGTATCACAACTCCTGATTTTTTTGTTTCTTTCCCACTTGTTTGGTGTATTGTTCTCCAGTCTTTAATTTTCAGCCTTTATTGGTCTTTTTGGATGAGGTGAGTTTCTTGAATGATCCATATCAAGGGTTTATGTTTTTTAATCCAATTGGCTAATCTGTTTCTTGATTGGTGTGTTAAGACCATTTACATTGGGAGTAATTATTGAGAGGTGCTTATTATTCTGCATCAATTTGGTACTTGTTTCTGTTTTTGATTCACATTTGGCCTATTTTTTTCTTAAGTTGTCCTCATTCATACTATTTCATCTTCTTTCTACCTTGGCATCTGAGAAAATAAGGTCCTCTACTTTTTCCTCAGCTTCAGCTATCCTATTTTTGGCTTCATTTAGTCTGGATATGGAAGATTCTATCATAATAGTGAGTTTATTAATTTTGCCTTGCACTTCAATGACCCCTGCTTGATTCCTCTTTAGGATCTCAATTTCCCTGGAGAATTTTTCTTTCAAGTTAGATACCTTTTTGTCCAGTGGATCAATTGCTTTTGTGGTAGTATCTTTGAAGTCTTTCAGTGTATTTATAAGCAGGGTTCTAAATTCTCCATCAGGCATCTCCAAGAATTGGGTTATCCTGAAATGATCCATTCAGGGGCTCTGGTCTACAAGATCTTCCCGTCCAGCTTGACCTTCCATGTTTCATGTGTTTTTCTGGTGAGGCTTGCCCATTGCTTAATCTGAGTACTAGATCTTACCTTCTTCTTGTGTAAAGAGGTTCTTCCCCAATGTTGCTGTGAGTTTGGGTAATGACGGGTCACTGGTGTTTCTCCCTCCCTCACCACATAGTTTGCAGCTTCAGCATCTGATGCCTAACTCCCACTGTAGCCTCTGCACTCAGCACTGCCCCCTTAATTTCTCCCCATCCCTTGAATTCCAATACCCAATGATACCACTGCCTGAACCATATGTCTTAGGCTCCCATGACTGTGGCATTACTTCTCCATGTTGCAAGCATTCCTGGGCTCCAAATGCACCTTGTTCTGAACAAGGTTTCTTAGGCTCAGGGATCCAGCAGTGCCAATTGCTCTTCTCCATCCCCCGAATCCACCACCTTTCAGTTTCTTTCCCTCCAGCTCATCCAGTGACTCCAGATGCCAGGGCAGTGAGCATCTCTCCCCAATATAAAAATAAATAAAAATTAGAAAGAACACATTCCCTGTATCTGAGACCCTGCAGTGAGGCCATGTCACCCAGCCTCCTCCCAGAAGAGTCCTTCAGACTTCTGATTTTTTTCTAGTCAGCCATGGACCCTCCCCAAGGGTTCCACCTTGCCTCTTGCCAGCCACATGCTGTGAGGGAGGGCCATGCCACACCTCTCTTCAGCAACACACCCTTGCTTGGGGCTCTGCCATGCCTCCCACCAGACAAGTACAGTCAGGGCCCTTTGATAACTTTAACATGGAGTTAAATAATAGCTTTCCAACAATAGGCCAGCTTCTGGTCTAGTTTATAGGATTCTCCAGGATCTATCTCTATCAGCCTCTTCATCACAACCTCTCTTTAGGCCCTCTGTCTCAGTACTACTAACTTGTTTATAATTCCTCCATGCTTTGGATCATGTTGCTCTATCTGGCTTGCCTGACACAACTTTAATGGCTAAGTTCTGCTCTTTAAGTTCTACAAGGATCTTCCCTGAAACAAACCTACCTACAAGTTAGTCTAAACCCTTGCTCTCCATAATTTTATGTCACTAACTGAACATCTCTGTCATTGTTTTATTATCTGTTATTCTCAAGGGCAGGGACATTTCTGTATCTGTGCTGTTTCTCAGTGTCTAACAAAGTGAAAGGCACACAGAAAAAGATGCCAAATCAATGTTTGGTAGCTGGATAGACAAATGATCAGATAGAATGAGAGCAAAAATTTTTATTTCAATTATATTGTATGTCATTGCATCTTCACTTTAGCTAGCCCATAAATTGGAAGAACAAAAGAATACTCAAAGTATTACATTTGAGATTATTTACATTAAAATTATGGGTTTAAGAAAGCAAGAATGTTCAGCTTTTAAAGTTTTAAGAGAAGATATAATTCATTCTCATCCACATTATTGTTAGAAAAGCTCATAGGTCAGTCAACACGTGCAGCCCTACCACTGTAGCATCCAATCCCATCAGATCTCCGAAGCTAAGCAGGATCAAGCCTGGTTAGTACTTGGATAGAAGACCACCTGGGAACATCAGATGCTGTAGGCTTGGAAGAAGGACAGGGCAACCCACTCCCAAATATTAATAGGCCATTGTAAACCCTATGAATAGCAGAGAAGCACAACAATAGTGTTTCCTCTGTTGTATGTAGAGTCACTATGAGTCAGACACCAACTCAATGGCACCCAACAACAAAAATAACAACAACAACAACAACAACAACAAAAGTCAGACATCAGGAACCAACATGTCTCCCCCCCCCTTTTTTTTTAGAAAGATAATTCAAGGGGGAAAGTGTCTTTTCCTTTTAGATATCATATATTCTATTATTCCTGCTAGTAAGTATGTGTGCTTCAGTTATAAAAATCTGGAAGCAGAAAATTTGGGAGTTCTGGCCCATTGGGAGTTCTGGCCCAGCTTTAACTGGCCACTATGAGTTCAATAATTACCACACAATCAATGCTCCAATGGGGCTGAGAAAGAAGAGTTTCTCTCTCCATCATGCCTTTTCTGCTTCAAAAGAGAAAATGAAGCCCCAGGAGAGGGCCCTTCAGGAGCCCTTGACTTCTCTGAGCACCACCCAAGATACCAGCACCCAACAGAGAGCATCAAACATCTATGAAGATATAAGTGTATTTCTTTAGATTACAATTCTTTCTAGAACAATGGCATTGAGGAAAGCTAAACAATTAATCAGGCACAGAGAAGTTCAGGAAGGAATCTTAGAAATTTATTCATTTATTTTCTGATATTTATACTCTTATATACTACACACACATTTGGCTTGAGAACCCAGAAAAGAAGCCACATCTTCAGGGCCAAATCAAAATTGAAGAGTAAGAAGGAAGATGAAAATTTTTGTTCAACAGTTAGGAATGTTTTGTCAGAAAAAGACAACTCTAGCCAGCTTTTTCATAGCTGGAAAAAAGAAGAACTTGTAAACACACAATACTTTGAGATCAATATAAGAACTGTGCACTGTTCTAAGCCTGAGCATGGGATAATTTCATAACTGCTTTGCATATGCCAGTACTGGGCTGAGGGCTACTTCGTCACACTTAGCAGGCAGCTTCCCAGTGCTGCCCATGTGTTTGTTTGTGCCATCTGGCAGAACTTTGCACATCAGCACACACGTTGTCAGAAGCTCTGAGGGCTGACTGTGGTTTCCAACCAGGAGAGCAAGAGTTGGGTAGATCAGGAAACCAAGCAGTGTGGGTCCATAGCCCTCATGCCACCCCTTCCTGGCTTCTGACTGTGACCACCTGTGGGCACCAGCTTGTGCCAAAACAAACACTGTGCAGATCTGGCCTTGTCTTTAAACTAATACTCTGAAACATGTAGCTGGTTGTCACAGTCAATTAGAGTCAAGTCCTCTATGCTGACAAGTGTTAGTTGAAGTGGTTGGAATTTGAAAGTAGTATTTTTGTTCATGAGGAGGTGAACTGTTCTCATACACAAGAATAGTCAATAAACAAGTAATCACCATTAAATTCATATGGATTTCTATTATTATGAAAAAGTAATAATTCCTCCACTGCATGGCTCTTTGGAAACTGGAGAAATCTTTCAATCAGCCACCTCCAGAAAGTGTCTAGCTGAGTGAATCACATTGGCTGTCCTGCCTTTCATGTAAAGGAGGAAGGCTGCCTTCAGATCCTAATTTGCTAGATAATACCTCACAGGTAATATTCATTGCTAGGTAGGCATCTGTTGCATCACCTTAACAGGGAGGAAGTTCTTTCAAAAAGTGAATCACAATCTAACTAGAGAGACACTTCACTTTCTCCTTCCCCTGAGTTGGGGCTGACAGAGAAGGCTGGACATAGAACACCATCATAACATTTTCAGATGTAGCTGTTCTGCTCTTAATGGGATTGGAAGGGAGAGAGTTCAACCCTATATGTTATTTGAAGGCTTGAAAGGAATCTTTAATAATTACAATATTCATTACTTGCCCCCTCCATAACTTTCCATGTTAATTTTCACTTGTCTTATGTGTTACAGGGAGTAAAAAAGACAAACTGTCAGATCAGAATAATACTCTCCTCATAAGACAGCTTCTGTCTATCACAATAATGTCACCTCCTTAAATATAGGCTGCCTTGTTCCCCCAAACAAATAATGTTAATAAAATCTGTCCATATTTGTGTTCAAAACCCTTTCCTCCAGAAATTAGACTGAGTTATTTTAAACTTGCTCCTCCACTCACTCTGACTTATAATCAGCCACAGATAACAAATCCCTACAATGGGTCAGATGTGTTCACAGAGCTGCACTCTTCATTCTGCCCCTGCTACCTAGGTTAGGACCATTAACATAGAAGGCAAAACTTTCTAAATGGATTATTTTCACAATGACTAAATGAACCTTGCAATATTGTCTCCATTTTCATGTTAAATAAACCAAAATTTCCCATCATAACTGCTTTTCATTTCATCATCTTCCATTAAATTTCTGTCTGAGTTATACATTTTTTTGAGTTAAAAAATAGGTGCAATCTCCACTGCTAATGTGTGGGGTTAAGTGTGAAGGGTGAAAGATACCAGTTGGAAAAAGACCTGGAGTTTCACATACAACAATTAATTCATACTACCTGTGATGTCAAGGTAAAATTTTTCAGTTTCCCATAACTGGATTTAATCCACTAAGTGAGCATGATACTTCCAGTAGTGTCTAACTTAGGCTTTTTAGTTCCTATAGACCACATTTTCTTTATCCATTCATCTGCTGATGGGCACCTATGCTGATTCCATAACTTGGCTATTGAGAATAGTGCTGCAGCATATATGGTCAAGCAGGTATCTCCATTGTATGCTTTGATTCCTTTAGATCTATACCCAAAAATGGTATAACAGGATCATGTTGTTGTTGTTGTTGTTGTTAGGTTCTGCTGAGTTAGGTCTGACTCATAGTGACCCTATGTACAACAGAATGAAACACTACCTAATACTGTGCCTTGCACATCTTTTTTATGTTTAGGCCCATTGTTGCAGTCACTGTTAAACCATCTAGTTGAGAGTCTTCCTTTTCTTTGTTGACCCACAACTCTCTGAAACATGATGTCCTTTCCCAGGGATTGTCCCTGCTGACAACATGTACAAAATATGTAAGATGCAATCTAACCACCCTTGCTTCCAAAGAGTACTCTGGTTACCCTACTTCTAAGATGGATCTGTTGGTCCATGGTCCATTCAATATTTATCTCCAGCACCATAATTCAAAAGCATCAATTCTTTTCCTGTCTCTTTTATTCAATGTCCAGCTTTCATAAACATATGGTAACTGGAAATACCATGGCATGAGTCAGGCACATCTTCATCTTCAATGTGACATCTTTATTTTCAACACTTTAAAGAGGTCTTTTGCAACAGTTTTCCCAAATCAATGCATTTTTTGATTTCTTGATTTGTGCTTCTGTCAGTGTTGATTGTAGAACCGAGTAAAGCAAAATATTGTATACAACTTCAATCTTTTCTCCATTTATCATGAAATTGCTTAGTGATTCAGTTATAAGGATTTTTTTCTTGATGCTGAGGTGCATCCTATATATTGAAGGCTGTGTTTTTTTATCTTCATCAGTAAATGTTTCAAATCCTTTTCAGTTTCAGCAAGAAAATTATGTCATCTGTATAATGCAGGTTGTTAATGGGCCTCCCTCCAATTCTGATACCAAGTTCTTCTCCATAAAGTCCAGCTTCTCTATTTTTAGTTTTTTGAGGAACCTCTTTACTGATTTCTATGGTGACTGGACTAATTTACATTCCCATCAATAGTGTATAAGAGGTCCTTTTGCCCTACTTCCTTGGTGGTATTTTTTGTTTTCTTGATGGTACTTGATGGTAGCCATTCTGACTGGGGTGAGATGGAATCTCAGTGTCATTTAGACTTGCATTTTCTTTATGGCTAAGGGGGTTGGGCATTTGTAACATATTGGCCATTTGTACTTCTTCTTCTTCTTCTTCTTCTTTTTTTTTTTTTTTTTTTTTTTTTTTTTTTTTTTTTTTTTTTTTTTTTTTTTTTTTTTTTTTTTTTTTTTGTGGTACTGGGAGTTGAACCCAGGGCTTCGCGCTTGCATGCTCTGCAAGTGCTGGACCTCTGAGCTGCACCCTCAGCTCCCCCCCCTTTTTTTTTTTTTTTTTAAGTTTTTGAGACAGGGTCTTGCTAAGTTATACAGACTGCCTGTGGTCTCTAACTTGCGATCCTCCTTTCTCTGCCTCCGGAGCCAATGGGATTATAGGCATGCACCACCATGCCCAGCTTGTACTTCTTCTTTTTGAAAACTGTCTGTTCAGTTCATTTGTCCATTTATTGATTAGGTTATTTATGCTTTTGATGTTTAATATTTTGAGTTCTTCATACATTATATTAATCCTTTCTCAGATGAGTAGGTGGCAAAAATTTTCCCCAGGGGCATATTTCTTGATAAGGCTCTCTTCACCAACTTCCTTCCCATCCAGGTCTCTCTGCCCTGCTCCTCCATTGGTATCCACTGAGATCATCTCTTTAAAACTATGTACATTTAAACTTCTGTCTCAAAGACTGCTTTTCTGAGTCCAAAGCAAAACCATTTCCTCATCTATTCACTACTTTTTAAAATGGTTATCCTGGAGATTATACTATGAATCATTTTAAAGTCTAATAAAAATTAATAAGTATATATCAGACAACTCTAGCACTTAGGATATTTTTATTTCCTCTACCCCATTTTCTTTGGAGCTTTTATTATCATATTTTAAGTAACTTTAATCCAAACAATATATTATTGTATATTTTTATATGGGATATATTCAATTGGATTTTTCCACATATTACTGGATTTCATTATTCCCTCAGCCCTTGAGGTTGTGGAAGAGTCAGAATCCAGGGTCATCCCTAGGTCAGAGCTATGCTATGTTCTTTGTGGAAATGAGCAGACTATCCTCATTTCACATCTCCATGTCACATTTGTTACCAGACACCAGAAGTAGACCACTTGTGTCCTTTTGAAGCAGCTTCTTCAATGTCCTACCTCCTCTTTCTCAGAAGGCATCTCAGGGAGGTGATTGTTTACATAAAGCTCCAAAGACCCAGTTTCTCACAGGGAGCAAAACCAGTGGATGGTTCAGGGGGAAATATCTGCAAGCAGATGATTCAACAGCTATCCAAGAGAAATGGAAGTAGCAAGCATAAAGTTGAGATATAGGGAAAGGATGAGGAAAAAAACTGGTATTTATCAAGGGCCTCCTCTATCCTTAGTCTTCCCTCCCCAGAGGGAGTATGCAGAAAGAAACTTCTGATCTAGTCCAGAAGCCAAATAAATAACCCCATTGTATTTAACTCCTAGAGGTGCTGCCCAAGATTTATCAACCTTAGTCCAACCTGGGCAAGCCTCACCTGGCTCTTATCATATTGGTTGCTACTTTCCTTCCCCTCTGACCAACAGTAATTGCCTTCTGTAGGCTTCACCTAACATCAAGTTATCAAATTTCTTTTGCTTGTGGAGCAAAAGGAAAAAAATTATCAGGATAATTTCAATAGCAATTCCCACCTACCTCTGAGGGAGGAAACACAGAATTGAAATAGTCAGGCAGTGAGTGCTGGGCTCTGATAGCACCACAGGTTAGGATTCTGCTCAAGGACTGATGAAATAGAGCATTTTTCTTTCCCATAGTACTGAAAGGATTAGTCTTCCTCCAATGGAATAAGATACTACAAATAAAAAGTTCAGCCATACAGAAAAAGGGGAAAATAGCAAACAGATAATATGGACACTTCCACTAGAACATACCCAAGATGCAGAACTTCACCTTGGACACTGACCCTTGGACTGTCCAGAGAGGGCTTATGAACAGCAGATCCTGCTAGAACTCAGATGAGAGGCATGGCTTTGCCTTCTTGTCAAAATCAGACTCAGTTAGGGACAGCTTGGGGGAGAGTGTTTATAGAGATCCTTTATAATGTCAGAGAGTGTGACAAAAAGAGAAGAAAAAAGAAAGAAAGGGAGGAAGGAAAAAAAGGAACAAATTTCCTTTCTTAGACTAAGTGTTCTTTTATTTGATTTTTTTTAGTGAACTGACCCTCAGGATTGCTATAGCAAAATGTTTCTAGACTCACCATCATGTAAGAACAAACTCCTTTTAAAACATTTTCATACTTTAGGGCATCACTGTAAGCCAAGATAAAACATGGAAAATATAATTTTCTTTTCTTAAAAAACTTTCTATTGGATTTCTTAAATAAAATTTCTATCTTCATATTTTCCCTTCACAAAACATAAGCCTTTCAGCAAGGTTGACACTTGTAAGCAATGTGACCATTCTGCCATAATTTTCTGTGTCTTTCAAATTGATTCATTTACTCTTCCGGCAGCAAAGGCATTAGGAAAGTCAGAATTATTAACCAGGGATCAGGAGCTGCCTAAGGCCACTTGAATTTTTTTGTATCATTGGCATCATGGAATAGTCTTATGAGGATACATTTGCAAGTTGCATCAGTCAATTGTAATCACAAGGAAGCCAATCGGCCAAAGTAAAGATTATAATAGTTTTTATTTATTTATTTATTTATTTACTTACTTACTTAGTTACTTATTTTTTACAGTACTGGGGGTTGAACCCAGGGCCTCATGCCTACATGCTTTGAAAGTTGTATCACTGAGCTGCACAGCCAGCCCATTTTTTTATTTTTATTTTTTTATTTATTTTTATTTTTTTTTTACTTTTTGAGACCGGGTCTCACTAGATTACCCAGACTGCCTCTGGTCTCAAACTTGTGATCCTCCTGTCTCTGCCTCCCAAATTGCTGGGATTACAGGTGTGTGCTACCATGCCCAGCAGATTACAACAGTTTTATGGCACTGTATCAAATAATACAAGTAATTTTTGACAACAACATCTATGTATTACTTTTCAAAATTGAATTAAATTATGGTATCAATGTGTAGCATGACATTCACTCAAAAGATGGCATTAATCAAATCAATACTAGCACCATCAAATGTTCAATGCATTCTTAAACAAGCAAAATGGAGCTGGGCATGATAGTGCACACCTGTAATCCCAGTGACTTGGGACCCTAAGGTGGGAAGATCACAAGTTTAGGCCACAAGCAACCTATGTAACTTAGACCCTTTCTCAAAATAAAAAGTAAAAAATGGACTGAGGGTGCAGCTAAGTGATAGAGGACTTGCAAAGCATGCTTGAAGCTCTAGGCTCAAGCATCTAGTACTAAAACAAAACAAAATAAAATCTTTAAAAATCCAGCAAAATCCAAAGTTGTTGTTCCAAGATCTGTATACATTTTGGGGGGCAACCTCCATTTGTGTGTCAGCTGTTTCTGGGGGACACAGGAAAATCATGAGGACTCAAGATAAAAAGCAAAAGCGAGGCTTACTCTTAACCAGGGCTTCAAATCTGTGAAAAACTGGGCTCAGATTTACATGTATGTTCAATATATTAAAGTGTAGAGGGTCTGAGTTTGGTTTGGGTTCTGGTTTAAATCCTATACACAGATAGGGCTTCAAACCAAACCCGACCCCAAACACTAAACCCATTCTAGTTCTAGCATTTAATTTTTTTTTTCTTTCTTTTTTTTTTTTTTTTTTTTCTGAACACAAACCTAAACCTAAACCTAGTGAAAAATCTGGTTTGGGCTCAGCTTTTAATTTCTTTGGTATCATTAGCTATTTTATCATTTATAAAAACTGGGAAAAAAATTGAAAAATCATACTCTTCTACACACAGAATTAAAATTTTAAACCCAAACCAAACCTAAACCCTCTAATTTTTAACATTTTGAACCTACACCCTCAACCCAAACCCATATTTTTGCGAGTTTGAAACTCTGTTTTTAACTATATACCATTTGGAAGTCTGCTGAACCTTATCCTACATGCATTTGATTACTTGTTAAAAATAAACCAATATAATTCAATGTAAAATTTTTTAAATTAAATGATGCCAACTGGCTTTAAAGTATTTGATATTCTATAAGTTTCTTCTCATGAAGATGAAGGAGCAAGGTCCTGAGGTGGCTGGGGGACTGAGCAGAGGGTGGATCGGAGGTTGAGATTCTCTGGAAGGAATGACTCTCGGTGAGATGGGGTGCTGGCTGTTCATTCAGCAGAATGCTGATGGCTGACGCTGAGAAGATGCTCAGGAGAGTAAGTGCCTTGCTCAGCAGCAATGGGTGAAGCATGCTGAACAGCCTAAAAAAGTTCATTGTCAAATGGAGGATTCAGAAGTTCCAATGTAGAAAATAAAATGCAACCTCTTAGGTGGTATAAGAAGCAGAAATGTGGGGTGATACGTTCTCATTTGACTACCTAACCCAGAATAATTACTCACTACAAAATGAATTCCTCATTCTATTGTATGGTCATCAAACAAAGGCAATTTTTGCCAAAATGTTTTAATCCTTGGCGTGACAGTACACTAATAACTCCTATAGCTGTATGAAGCTCTGAAGATGGTCAAAGAACACCTAAGGAAGGATGGATTCCAAATTCAAAAGGCCAAGGTTAAATTCTAATTCTGCTACTTTCTTTGTTGGGCAAATTGCCTGATGTCCAGGAGCCTCAGTTTTCTAATTTGACAAATGGGAATAAAAGTACTTGCACTGCCGTTTTGTTATGATTATGTGGGGGTGAGGGCAGGATGTTGTGTCTTGTTATATGCTCGCATGGAGGAGTTCAATGAATGGTGGTTGTTATAACTGATTATTATTGATAAAAATATCCATGGAGGATGATAAATATTTGTGAATGATCCTTAACTTACCACTAAGGAAAAAAGATAAGTTCATAAAGAATAAAAGTAAACTAGAACAAATGGCTAAATATCTGCTTTACTTATAAGCATAAATGTGCCTGCTCTCGTTTTATGGGGTCTATGATTATACCTGTCGGTTAGGATATTCAGAAAAATGGATAAATGCACTATATTAAAGAGCAGACCTACCCTATGGAAATCAATCAAGACAGCATAGACCAGAAAGGACAGCAGGCTGATGATTATTTCACTTGATCTGTTTATCTGTCTCTCTGCCATCTGTCACAGTAATAGCTGAAGGTGGGCTCTGGGGATTTTACCCAACTGCAGGAGAGTCAAAGTTTGGAGGTAGAAGAAAGAGCCAGACCAGCCGTGGGCACTGATAAGGTAGCAGATGAGGGTGGTTGCAGGTGCCTGGAAAGTACAGGGCTAGACTCAGTCTTCTCCTTCTTCACTGTCCCAGACTGCCATAGCAGTCTGTTTGGGACAATGGATAAAGCCCAGAGCGGGAATAGACCCTCCACTGTATACCTGGACCTTCTGTATTAAGAAATGAGTCAGAACAAAATAATCTGAAATAAGGGGCTCATCTGGGGGTTTGTTAGGTTGGCATAAAGATTGTGGCTAGGTACTAACACAGGGGACCCACAGTTGGGTGGAGGTTTAAGAGACAAGTACCTGGTCATCCAGTCATAGACGGGGCTATGGGGTTAAAGGTGCAACAGGCAACTGGGGAAATTAGGCTAATGGAGATTTGGTATAAGGCTTCCTGTGATGGGCTGAGCAGGATTTTCTTTGGAACCCCTTCCCACAGGAACAATGTGCTTATCATATGGGAGCCTGTCCTGCTGTGAAGAGGGACAGGAGACAGGGTTTCTGCAAGGAGATCTCATGCCATCCATAAGCAGTCAGGATGATTCCTTAATAGGAAAGGAAGATTTGGACATATCTGGATCAAAGTCAAATCAAAACAACTAACCACCATCAAGAAGATCCCCCATGACATGATCTGCCCCTCAAACCTCATCACATATCACTTGTCACTTTGCTTAGTTGACACCAGCCACACGTCTGTTTCCTGATCAGACTAATATCATTCCCACCTCCAGGCCTTGATTTTGCTGTTGTTTCCTCTTCCTCTGACCATGACTGCTTCTCTTATCATTCAGACATGAGACTCAGCTCCAGGACACTGCCTTCGAGAAGCCCTCCAGGGTCACTCCATTTGCTACAGCCTCATTGCCTTTTATCATGCCTTATAATGTGTTGTCTGTTTAAAGCGAGACAGAATGTATTAAATAAAAGGAACTGGGTACTTTTATGTTCTTCTTATTGTCTGTGGCCACGGGTATCAGAGGCTAAACTTAACCTACAGTGTCACATTTTATTTTATATTTTATTTTATTTTAATTTAATTTTTTTCTTCTCCCCTGTTGTCTTTGGCCTGCCCTTGAGTGCTTCTTAAGTAGAGTCTGAGTTTACAGGTCTTTGGTCAGTTGTAACCCCCTCTTAGGATGCAGGAGCCCTGTGGTTGTGATGGTAAGTTGTGGGGCAGTGGAGGCATTCTGTGATCCATAATTAGGTCTCAGTCTTTCACTGGGCCTGCGCTTCTGGGCTGTGACCTTCACAGATGCTTTTCAGCTTTTTTACCTGTGAGGTGAGACAGGAAGGCCAGGGGAAGCTGGTGTTACATATTCCCCTCACCCCATGTTGGTTAGATTCTGGTAAAACCTACTTTGAGTCAGTTGGTAGAGTGCTGCTCTGTGTTTCTGAAGTCCTGGGTTCGATCCCCAGCACCACAAAAATGGGAATAGGATGTGGTGGTCCACTCCCAAAGCAATCCCAAAAAAAATCCGCCATTGAAAACCCTGTGAATATCAGATAAGCACTGTCATAGTGCTAGGCATGGCACAGTGTCGGGGAGTGTTTTGTTCCATTGTACGCTATGAGTTGAACATGACGGCACCTAACAGCAATAATAACTGGTAAAACAATTTCCCTGTAGAGTAACCCATTGATAAGGAGGACAGAATGCTCTGGGAGTATTTTAGAATGATGACTTTTCTTGCCTCCTGCTGGAAGCACAAGGGGCTATTTCTCCATATTCACCCTGAGAATCAGGATCCCATCCACTCTTCATCACATTACCCCATCCATTTTTGCCATCCTCTGAATCATCTTGTGTGTGCATTTGTGTATATGAAGTCTGTCCTCCATCTGAATGTAAGCTTTTCGAGGACAGACTCCTGTCTGTTTTGTTCACCACTATATCTTCACTACCTAGAAGAGCTAGGCACACAGAAAATACTCAAAATATTTCTTGAGTGAGAACTTGAAAATCTTACTGTCTGGGATTGACTGCAGTGAGTGACCAAGTCCAGACAAAGGATCTGCTGCTTTCTCTGTCAATGACAATGATGCTACTTGGCTTGATTTCTGATCAAAATCTGGCCAATAAACAACCTCTAGTCTTTCCTCTTCCTTAGTAGGCCCACAATGAGCATTACACAGACAGACACACACACACAGCCCCTCTTGCCCTGCAGGAGTCTACCTCCACTTAGAAATCTTCCTATAAGCTTCCTGAGTCATGTCTCAGCTCTCATACATCACACAAGAATCAGTGCTCTTATACAATCTTAAACACACATTCAGGCAAACAGAAGAATCTGACTATCTCAAAATGCAGCAATCATTAATTTAGTGCTTTCTGGTCCTATTTATTTGCAGCCTCGTGTGTAAGATGAATACTGCTTTGATCACATTAGATCATGCAGCTGGGAGGATGAGAGAGTTATTATCAGCAATAATGAATATTCCTGCATTTTTATGGAACAATTATTGATTCTCTGGAAAAGTTTAGAGCTCAAGGTAAGTCTACCATTAAATGGCCTGTTAAAAACTCCAAGAGATTCATTATTGATCTTTAAACATATATTATGAAAGAAATGAGTTGCATTTTCTATATTATAAAATGAAAGGCCTAAAGATGTAGATTCTCAATAAGCCTACTACACTGTGATTAAAAAGAAAATGAATATTGCAGAAGAAAATATTGACTAAGAGCAAATGAGAAAAGAGAAAACTGGTTTAAAAATTTAGTAATCCTTTAGCAATTCAAACTTGTAGTACATTATTAATATTTAATCATGAAATAAAACTAGGTTTTTAAACTTCTTTAATTTGAATAGTGATTGCTTATATATAGGCATCCCACTGCCCTTGTGCCTCCACATGACTGCTCAGTTCTGGCTCTTCTCTGGGCCTGAGTTTTCATTCTTAACTGAGCCTCACTGCACTTCACTCTGCCAGGGAGTCTGGCTTTCCATGGGCTGTGAATACCTGCCATCAGCCCTGCCCCAGTAGCAGCACAGCCCAGGCTTCCTGTACTGCTTCCTCCTGGTACAAACAGAGCAGCTCCTGACTCCCATCTCCCCGAAAGAAACCCAGAATGTTCCTGCTCAGCACCTGGAATGCCTTGCTAGATTCATGCTTAGCCAAAGGACCCAAAGGCAGAAGTCAACTCCCACTTTCTCTAAGCTCCAAGGTATATAATGCCTGGCAACAGTTCTTGCTATCACAACTGAGGAGGGGGTTGTTTTTAGCAGCACATAGTAGGCAGAAGCCAGGGAAGCAGTAAATATCCCACAAGGTGCAGGACAGCACCTCCCTGCCAAAGACTCCTCTGGCCCAAATGCCGATGCCACCTCACTGAGAAACCCAGGCCTTGTGGGGAGAAAATATTAATGCTCCTGTACCAAGGCAGCCTCAGCCACCCCTGTGGTTAGTATTATGGATATTAAAGGACCATCACTTCTTTCCTGCTGCAGGTGATATCATCTGTTGGCTTAGGGGCTCAGTAAAGATAAGAGAAGGCACTAAGGACATGCACCTGTGCAGCCTTCAGCCTGGGGTCCAGCAACATCTGTGACAGGAGCACTTGTAAAGTCTCAGGACCATGCCCAGCACCTGCAAGCCTGCAGGCATTTCCACAAGCATATGCACCTTGTCATCTGAATCTGTCTTCTGTCATGGCTGCCCTTCCCAAACCCCCTTGGCCCTCTCCATGCTCTTCCACTTCTCTCCATTCCACATTCACCAGACTGTTCAAAGCTCTTGGGTCTATCCTTCTGCCTTTGTCTCCCTCACACCCTCTGCTCCACTCAGGGTCAGCTCAGCACTCATCTCATGTAGGAAGGACATCAAGAAAAGGACCTTCCTCAGCTGAAGACCTTCTCAAATACCCACTCCTGCTACTATAGCATCACCTCATCTGTGTAATACTGGGGCTTTGGACAGGGTTTGGGGCCAGTGCTTATGACCACTCAATGATAGAATCAGGCTTATTCCTTGAAAGTGCTTCTCTCTTTTATTTATTTTATTTATTATTTTATTTATTTATTTGTTTGTTTGTTTATTTTTTGCAGTACTTAGGGGTTGAACCACCCCCTCCCAAAAATCAATCTGCCATTGAAAACGCTATGAATAGCAGAGAAGCACTGACAATAGTGTTTCCCCTGTTGTACAGAGGGTCGCTATGAGTCAGATACCGACTCGACGGCACCTAACAACAACAACAACAGGGGTTGAACCCAGGGCCTCATATATACCTTACAAGTGCTTACAACTGAGTGGTACCCAGCCTACTTTTTACTTTTTATCTTGAGTCTAGGTCTTGCTAAATTCCCCAGGCTGCCTCTGGCCTCGAACTTGTGATTCTCCTGCATAGGCATGTGCTACTGTGCCTGGCCCTCAGACTTGTTTTTAAATTTCCATTCCAGTCATAGACTGAACTCTATATCCAAACCACTGTAGAGAAGTATCATTGTCTAACAAATCAGTGGAATTAACAGATAATAAGCCAATAATCATTAAGACTAAATTTGATGAAGGCAGATTCATTAAATACATTCCTGAGTTAATTGAACCCTTTAACCTTGAAGATGCATAGAAAAACAATGTCCTTGCCTTGGTGACTGTTAGCACAGAGTTTACCCTGTGAATGATAGGAATTTATATCAAAAAATAAACTAGGACTTCAAGATCCCAGAGTACAGAGCCTTAAAAAATGTGCAGAGATGGTAACTTAAAAGATATCTGGATCCTATGCAAACCCAGAGACAGATATTATATATCTCTTTCCCTTCCTCATAAAACATACTCCACAATAGAATATTTCACCTTTTATCTGAAAATGTCTCTCTTCTCCTCTCCCTTGCCTCATAAATAACAGTAGTGAAGGAGAAAAATTAAGTTGGAACCCACATTGTCTGAGATGTGTTTCAGAGGACAATTACTTTCTGTAGCAGTTTTCAGATCAAAATGGTTTCATGTTTTCTCCTGAACTAGGTCAAGGAGTCTTATGTCACAACTCAAATAATGTTGTAAGACAAAGTGTTGTTGCTTGCCACACGTGGCTCTGTAAGCCAATCATCTCAGAACTTTTGAAATAACAGGAGCAGATAAAACACATCAAGGATAGTCAGCAACTCAGATAACAAGGAGTTGGGGTGGGGGAGGGACACCTGTCCAGATTACATGGCTCTCAGGATCACAGTGTCTCATGGGTGTTCCAGCCAATTCACAGCCTTCCATGAGCTGGTTGGAGGCAGACAGCTAACCCACATGTGTATGACAAAGAGGGAGACCAGAATGGAAAAGCCTTTGTCACCTGTAAAGATGAGCTGTACTTTAAGAAAGGGAATTTAGTGAAATTAAATTCAATTAAAGTTGACCAAATATAAGGCAGACACAGAATGCACTCAAGAATCTTACTATAACTCAGCAGAGAAGGACAAGCAAGCTAGTACTCACTATTCAGTCTAATAAGCTATAAGCTAAACACACAGGGGGATGTAAAATTCTCTGGCAAGGAGTAGAGATGAATGGGATGGTTCACCAAGAAGGTTACCCTTGAACTAAGGTTTTAAAGGCCGAACAGGAGTTCTCTTGCTAAACAAGGTAGGAGGGACAATGTAGGAAGAGAGAACATTTATTCATACTTGTGACAAAATATATTCATGGGAGGAGTCTTGAGAAAATCTAGGCTAAGATTTAAAACTGCCTAGAGAAACTCAGAGGTCAATTGAATAAACTGATTTTCCAGAAGAGGAGATTCAGCCAGGAGAAAGTTTTGTGCCAGTGCCTATAGAAAGCCAGGGTACATAAAAGATGGCACCTGGGCAGAGGCTGGGCCTGATGGTGTCGTGTGAGCTCTGTGAACAGACTCTGCAGAATGAGGCTGCAGGAGCAGTGCATATGACAATATTTTGAAGCAGCCTGGAGAAGCACTATGAATGACACCAAATATATAGGACAAATTAATGCAAAATATGAAACCCCTTTGGCACAGAAAAAAGTTAGTGCATTTTATCGACAGGAAAGTTAGAAGGGCACTAGTGGAAAACTAGATGGCCAGCAGGACAGTGGACACAGAAATGACCAGCAAGTGGCTGGCAGGAAGTAGTAAGAGCTATGCACTGAGGATCCTGGCCAAAGAGCTGAGGAGTCCAGAGAAGGCAAATCTGCTCAACAACTCATTGTGTCTCCCAAAGCATAAGTCCTCTCAGGTCTCTTACAGACTCTTCCTGCATGATTGTGAGCATTATCCAGTGGTATTAGAGTTAATGCTGTTAATGGAATCCCCTTGGCATCTACAGGCTAGTGAGGTCTGGGGCAATTGGAGTTATATGCATTTTAAAGAATGACATTGCCTTGGCTCTTGAGCGGCAAGGAAACTGATGTCAGAGGTTGGAAATATGGCAGCTTATGTTATGTAGAAACAAAACACCTGGTCAAATCTTTCATATAGTGAATTGGAAGGCAGGTATGGCTATTTAGTCTATAGCTGTAAGGTGCTGAAAACATTATAATAATGATTTCAAGAGGTTGCTTATCATCAGGAACCAATGGTACTGAAGGTAGAAGTAGAAGCTGCCTTGAAGGAACTGGTGAAACACAAGTCTCCAGGAACTGATGGAATACCAATAGAGAGATTTTAACAGATGCAGCACTGGAGGTGCTCATTTGTTTATGCCAAGAGATTTGGAAAACAGCTACCTGGCCCACTGATTGGAAGAGATTGATATTTGTGCCTATTCCCAAGAAAGGGGTTCCAACTGAATGCGGAAGTTATCGAATGATGTCACTAATATCACGTAAGTAAAACTTTGCTAAAAATTCTTCAAAAGTGACTGCAGCAATACATTGACAGAGAACTACCAGGAAATTAAGCCAGATTTAGAAAAGGGCATGGAACCAGGGACATCACTGCTAATGTCCAATGGATATTAACTAACAGTAAAGGATACCAGAAAGATGTTTATCTCTGTTTTATTTACTATGAAAGGCATTTGACTGTGTGAATCACAACAAATTATGGATAACATTGCAAAGAATGGGAATACCAGAGCATTTAATTGTACTCATGAAAAATTTATACATGGACCAGGAAGCAGTCATTCAAACAGAACAGGAAACATTACTTCGTTTAAAGTCAGGAAAGGTGTGCATCATGGCTATATCCTTTCACCATACCTCTTCAGTCTCTACGCTGAGCAAGTAATCTGAAAAGTTGGACTTTATGAAGAAGAATGTGGCATCAGGATTGGAGGGAGACTCATTAACAACCTGTATTACTCAGATGACATACTCTGCTTACTGAAACTGAAGAGCATTTGAAGCATTTACTGAAGATCAAAGAGCACAGCCTTCAGTATGGATTGCACCTCAACATCAAGAAAACAAAAGTCCTTACAACTGGGTCAGTAAGCAACTGCATGATAAATGGAGAAAAGATAGAGGCTGTTCAAGATTTTGCTTTACTTGGTTTTACAATCAACAGCCATGGAAGCAGTAGTAAAAAAAAAAAAAAAAAAAAACCAAAAGATGCATTGCATTGTGAAACGCTGTTGCAAAAGACCTTTTTAAAGTGTTGAGAAGTAAAGACATTCTATTAAAGACAAAAGTGCATCTGACTTATGCCATGGTATTTCCAGTTGCACCACATGCTTGTGAAAACTGGACATTGAATAAAGGAGGGAGGAAAAGAATTGATGCTTTTGAATTATGGTGCTAGAGACAAATATGGAATATACCATGGACTACCAAAAGAACCAACAGATCTGTCCTAGAAGAAGTGCAACCTGGGTGCTCCTTGGAAGCAAGGATGGCTAGACTATGTCTTATGTATTTTGGACTTGTCAGGAGGGACTAATCCCTCAAGAAGCACATCATGTTTGGGAGAGTTTTGGGTAGATGAAAAAAAGGAAGCCCCAAGCTGGGCGTGGTGGCGCATGCCTGTAATTCCAGTGGCTTGGGAGGCGTAGCCAGAAGGATCTCAAGTTCGAGACCAGAGGAAGTCTGCGTAACTTAGCGAGACCCTGTCTCAGAAAGTAAAGAAAAAAAAAAGGGCTGGGGGTGCAGCTCAGTGGTCCAGCACTTGCAAAGCATGCAAGCGCGAGGCCCTGGGATCAGCCATCAGTACCAAAAAAAAAAAAAAAAAAAAGGAAGCCCCTCAACTACATAGATTGACACAGTGACTGCAACAATGGACTTAAACATAAAAACAATCATGTGCATGGCATAGTGTCAGGGAGTGTTTTTGTTCTTTTGTCCATAGGGTTACTATGAGTCAAACACAACTCAATGGCACCTAACAACAACAATAACTAACAAAATGAAATACTATTTAGCCACCAAAAAAAGTGAAGCCTTGTCATTTGTGACAACATGGGTGCAACTGGAGATCATTATATTAAGTGAAACAAACCAAGCACAAAAGACAAGTGGAATGATTTCACTGACATATGGAATCTAAAAAGTTGATCTCACAGAAGCTGAGGGTAGTATGTGGCTACTAGATACCAGGGACCCTAGGGGTGGGGATGGGAAATTATTGATCAATGGATACTAAGTTAAAGTTAGATAGGAGCAGGAAACTCTGGGGTACTATTTCAACAGTATTGTTAGTACAGATAATAATCATGTAGTATATATTTCAAAAAGCTAGAAGAAAGGATTTTAAAAGTTTCCCTCACGAAGAAATGATAAATGTTTGAGGGCGTAAATATGACTTAAACACCAATTTAAACACTGATGTAATATATACATGTATCAAACAATACATGGTACCCTATTAATATGTACAATTTTTATGTTTGTGTACCAGCTAAAAATAATAAAAATAAATAAAACAGGGAATAAGATTTGGCTGACTTGCAATCAGAAATGAGAGAGGACATCAAGCAAATACATGAAGCTTTGCATGATTGAAAAGCTAACTGCTTCAAGACACCATATACAAAGAAATGGAATTTTTTTTTTAAGTACAGTTCAAAGTGACAGACGTTGAGAACCTCTTTCAGATGATTAAAGTGGGTCAATGGAAAAATGCTCTAGGGTTACATCTAGTCACCTAGTTTCAGACATTAAGGTGATCATCATTAAGATGAAGGACTAAGGAATGAAATATAGCAGTTTTAGGTGTTATATTTCATAATCTTTGAGCATGCTGATGGGCACCTGGGCTTGACTACAAGTAAGCAGATCAGAATATGACAAAGGTTTGAAGAAAGTTTCTTGCTAAAGAGGAGTCTTTGACCAATAGTATAAGAACTTCTGAGTCCTCAAGGAGGGCAGGTTTCCCAACACCTTTTTCAGATGTGACCAAGGAAGTCATGCAAAAGAAAGAACAAATTCCTGGAGGCTAGAGCCGGGGACCAAGGAACCTGATGGGCAAGACAGCTATCCCCAGAGAGCAGTAGTAGGGCTGAAACAAGAACATTTGCTCACTGTCAGAGTAGAGGGTGTTTAAAATGCTGTGGGTCTTATAGCTCCTTAGGACCAGTGACAGCTGTATGTGGAGTCTCTCCTGAGGTTTTCTCAGTTCTACACCACCACCACATACTGGATGTGGCAGAAGGATATCTTGTTCTTCTCCTTTGTAAGTTGCTGAGTCAAAAAGGGCCACAGCCAAACATCATGAGGACTCCACATCACTCAGAAATCAGACATTTTTTTAGTACTAGGGTTGAAGCCAGGGCCTCATGTAGACTTTGCAGGCTCTGTACCACTGAGGTGCACTCCCAGCCCCTTTATTATTATCATCAACATTATTTATCTTGAGACAGGGTCTTATTAAGTTATGCAGGCTGCCTCTGGCCTTGAACTTGCAATCTTCCTGCCCCTGGCTCCTGAGTCACTGGGATTATAGATGTCACACACTTTCAGTTAGCTATAGTAAACAGATAGGATTTGTGGTTGGCCCCTGTAGAAGAGGAGAGTGAATTGTGCAGTGTGCAAAAATACAGGGGTATATGAGGATTTAGTGCCCCCAGGGGCAGATGATGGCAGGGATATTCTTCTGATTAGCACAAGTTATAGGAGGACTTTTGAGTAGAAAGAAGCTGCCCACCCAGAGAGACATTTTCTAGTCCTTTTGCATCTATGTGGAATCACATGACTAGTTCTGGCCAGTAGAAAGCCAATAGAAAAGAAAAGTGCCCTTTTCAGTCTGTAGTAGTCATATTCTGTGTGCTTTCCTTTCCAGTAATATTTTCCCTGTACAATAACATCTTGTATGCCACAGATTGATAACACCTCAGAACATAATCCAGATCCCAGAATATCTAATTCAAGAAGGGCTATCTAGAAAAGGTATTCAGGAATAATTACATTGTTGTTGTTAAACGTCTCAAGTTGGTGTCTGACTCATAGCGACTTTACATACAACAGGCGAAACACCATTGTTAGTGCTTTTCTGCTATTCATAGAGTTTTCAATGGCTGAGTGTTTTTTGGGAATGGGTTGCCAGGTCCTTCTCCCAAGCCTATGGCACCTGGTGTTCCCAGGCAGTCTCCTGAGATCTGACAGTATTGGACACCACAGTGGTACAGCAGCAGGCAGTTACACTGGATTTTTTTTTTGCCAGTGCTATATATTAAACCCAAGGCCTTGGGCATGCTAGACAAGAGCTTTACACTGAACTACATCCCCAGCCTCAGGTTTTGTTTTTGTTTGTTTGTTTGTTTTGTTTTGTTTTTTGACACAACATTTCACTATGCAGCTCAGGTTGGCTTTGAACTTGTGATCCTCCTGCCTCTGCCTCTCCAGTTCTAGATTTACAAGAATGCACCACCATGCCCAGCTACAGTGGGCTGTGAATAAAAGAGAAATGCATTTTGTCATCTTAAATCACTGTGCTTTTTGTTGTTGCAATAGCCAGTGTTAATGAGCCTGACTAATACACTTAGTATAAGTGCATGGAGGTAAGGAATATCACATTTTGGTGAACAAACTAAAATAGTTTGATACTATTAAAATATAAGTTGAACATGGACAAGTAGCAGAATATGAAGCTGTGAGGTAGGAAAATATGTAAGTATTTCTCAATGTGTGGCACATAAATGATTTATATGAAAATCAATTATGAGCTTAATTATAAACAGTTTTAGGGGCTCCACTCTAGACTTACAGAATCACAAAGATAAATTTTTAACACAAATCTAAGTGATTTGAATGCACACAATAGGTTGAGAGCTACCTGGTTGGATGGTGAAGGGCCCTGTGTATCATTCAAAGATTTCATTATTGTATTTTACCACACAAGCTTAGGGGATGGTAAAGGTTACACTTAGGGAAGAAATATAATCATATCTCAGTAGAGTGTAAACTCCATGAGGACAAAGAGTATTTTTTTTTACTATGATATCACTGACAGCTAAAGTGTCTGTATTAGATGAAGGAGACCAGAATAATAAAATCCACATGAATGAATATCCTCCCCTGCCTCTCCCCCTCCTCCCAGGTCTGTGTATGAAGGTCTTGTGATCAGAGGAGTCATTGTAGCTGCTCAGGAGGTACCACCCCCCTAATGAGTCTGACTCAGCAATATCTTCAGTGCCTTAAAACGTACCTGGGAGTCACTAAGTACTCAAGAAATATTTATTGAATAAATAAATCAAATTTGAGTGTTAAAATGAGAATTGCCAAGGAGATGTGGACAATGAATTAGAGGGGAAGATAATGGCTCCTGAAAAGCCTGCTAGGAGGCTATGAAAATTGCTCAGGTGTAAGATAACATGTTTTAAAGCTGAGGCAATGGCAGGGAGAGTAGGAGAAAGATGATGATTTTGAAATATATGTAGATTGATAAATTGGTGTGACATAGTGAATTCTTCAGATAAGTGGATGGGAAAAATGAAAGAGTCTGAAAAGATGAACTTTTACTTATGTAATGAAATTGATAATGGCATTCTTCACAAAGATTCAGAATTCAAATTAATTTTCTGGAGAAAATGGTAAATTCAGTACTGCATGTGTTGAGTTTGGGATTTTCGATAAAACATCCAGGTATCTAGTACATAGTTGGCTGTATGTTTCAGGAAGTCTTTAAAAAGAACTGGGTTATAGATAGAGATTTGGAAGTCTGCCATTTATTCATTTATTGATTTTTTTTATTAAATCAACACTGTGTATCTCTCTTATTAGGTAACAGACTTGGGATAAGACATTTAAAAGATGCTCTCAAACATCTTAGAGTTCCTTGAAAAGACCAGAGTAGTGAGCACCCTAAAGACGACATGCCCAGGGAGGTCAGAGAGGGGAATCCAGCCCAACTAGGAAGTTAAGAGTGTCACGGAGGGGGCCTTAGGAGAAAGTGCAATCTGTGCACAGCTATCAACACAGATAGAATCAGTTGCAGCATATTCTGGGAAAGAGAAGCCAGATTTCAAAGGGTAAGAAGGAAGTGGAAGATGAGGAAGTAAGGACCAATATGTTCAAGAGAACTCTTTCATAAAGTTATGATAAGAAGGGGGAAAAAAGAGAGAAATAGGTCAAGAGCTAGAGGAGGCTGTAGGGCACAGCCTAGAGAGGCAGTTCACCCCGGAGCCTATCCAGGCCCCCTTGGAGGACTGAGGCTTATTCCCCAAGCAGTCACCTTTGCCCTACATCCAGGAACTCAGGGTCATGAGCTCTCCAAGATGGTGCTGGCATCTAATCCCTTGCCTCAGACCCTCGACACTG
This sequence comes from Pedetes capensis, assembly GCA_007922755.1. NCBI lineage: Eukaryota > Metazoa > Chordata > Mammalia > Rodentia > Pedetidae > Pedetes > Pedetes capensis. The sequence continues at coordinate 104,692 of VMDO01002925.1, read as the reverse complement.
ATTGGCTGTTTGCAAACCTCTGAACGGCTCCTGATTGAACTGTTCTGGAACCACCCCTGATTGGCTACTTTTACAAAGCCAAATTTGAATATCCCCTCTGATTGGCTAAAACCCATATGGGGTGACTGCCTCTGATTGGTCCCCGGCTAGTCCCAGAAGAGTATATAAGGGTGGTACACAGAGCAGTCTGGGTCCATTCCATTGACTGGGACAGACAAGGAAACAATAAAGAGCTGTTGGAGCAGAGCACTCAGAGTCAGTGTCTTCATTGGGAAGAAAAGAAGCAAGGAGCCACTGTGGGCAGAAGCGTCTGAGCCTGCCTTTCTCAAGGCTTCTCAGAGCAGCCGTGGGCATAAGCCTCCTTTCCGGGTGGCACGGCTCTTGGGTGCTCAGCTCCCCCTCACCAGACAACAGGTCTTTGGTGTCTGGTTCCTGCTCACAGCTGGAGCGAGTCCAGTGGCAGGGTGATGCCCCACAGGAGGCCCTAAAGAGGTCCAAAGATATCTGCTTATAAAAGGAGAGAGCTGAACATGTTTTCCTGAAGAGCAGGAGAGGTTCAAGTTATAAGAGACAGAAAAGGGAGCTAGGCACAGTGGCGTACACCTGTAATACCAGCGACTCGGGTGGCAGAGATAGGAGGATCCAAGTTCGAGACCAGCAGCAGTCTCCATAACCTAGCAAGACCCTGTCTCAAAAAGGAAAAAAAAAATGGGCTGGGGGTGCAGCTCAGTGGTACAGCACTTGCAAAGCATGCAAACGTGAGGACCTGGGTTCAATCCCCAGTACCACAAAAAAAAAAAAAAGAAAAGAAAAGAAAAGAAAAGAAAAAAAAGAAAGAAAAAAAAAAGAGAGGGGGAGAAAAGGGAAAGCTGATGAAGCACAATGAGAGAGGAGATGCAACAGGGTGGAGGAAGTTCTTTTGATAGATTGGGCTATGGACAGGAGGTGACAGACCTTTTCCATAGCTGAAGGTGGGAAGGAACTGGGCAGGGAGAGATTATGTCTGTAGGTGGGAGGAAGGGGTTGGGAATGGGGAGTGTATGTTGCATGTATAATAAGCATTTGTTAGGGGTTTTAGAGGTGGAGAATTGCACAAACCAGTATGGAGTACTTTCTCTGGGCTCAAATGAGAAAAAGGAAAAGAAAAATAGGGAGTTGTAACTTTTAAAGGGAAACAAAAGCCAGTCAAGACAACATGCCAGAAAATATGTGCTTTGCCCAGGGATAATATGCATTTTTATATAGATATATTTGTTCTCAATTTATGATAATTCCATAGCATCGTGGTACATATCTATCTTTGTAACAACACTGTGCATAGCAGAGTGCCTGACCACGACAGGCATTCAAAATGATGGCTGCTGTATAATTTCTGAGCCTGGTCAGTACCATTAGAACATCTTTGTCTATTCCTAACAGTCATAAATTTTGATTATAGTGAAACAAATATACTAATTAATCCTAAGTACTAACAATTAAAAGTAATAGCCAACCATATTAGTAAAATAGCTTCTCCTAAAAGGGATGGACCAACAAAGATGGCAAATGTTAAATTCAGTAAGCCTGCAAATAGTTCAACACAATTGGGAAAAAAAATAGGCTAAAATTCATGACACCACTTCTGGTTCCTTAGTGCTTTGTAGGCCTCTTTATATTCAGAAAAGATTCCTTCGGATTTAGAGTAAGATTTAAATAATCTCCTAAAACAACATATGCTCAACTCATAACTGTTACCAAACATATGTTCAGAATGGATAAGCCAGTAGCTATGATTTATGCAAGAAAAGAAAGCAGCATGAGTATCTATTTTTTTCCCAAGCTCAGATTCTCTGCAAATCCAATATGAAAATAGTCATGGAAGACAAGTGTGGTGGCACAACCTATAATCCCAGTAATTTGGGAAGTGGAAGCAGGAGAATTGTAAGATTGAATCTAACCTGTACAATTTGGTGAGACCATAACTCAAAAAGAAAAAAAAAGCAGAAATTTTTTCATTTTATTCTTCTATTTGGAAACTTGAAGAATGAAGTAGGAATTCAATGATGTTAACCATCATACCGACCACCATCAAAATCACCATCGCCATTGTCTTCGGCAACAGCAGCTTCAAAAAAAAATAATAAGTGTCTGCACAGAGCAAGATGCCGTACATGAGTCCCTAACACAGTCAATGCACTTGGGAAAATTCTCAAGGTCAAACAACAGAACTGGAGGTACAAAGGACATAAACTTGTGATTAGATGCCTAGCCTCCTCAGCCATGTTGTGTGATCCAATTTATAATCCAGGCCAATGGTTCTCAACCCTGAACACACATTTGATCATGGGAGAAACTTCAAAAATAGAGTTGTATAGACCCTATTCCAAATCAACTATATTAAAATCTAAAAGGAAGCTGTGCTAGGACATCCAGGTATCAGCAGTTTCAAAGCTTCTAGCACTGCCTGCAGTGACCCATGTCCCCCAGTCAGATCCCACCTCCTGAAGTTCCACAACTTCCAAAAACAGCACCACCCACTCAGGACAAAACATTCAAACATGAGCCTTGGGGGACATTTTATATTCAAACCATAACAATTGACAAACAGTTTTTCAGAGTAGCCATACTGTTGTGCGTTCTCTCCAGAAATGTGTGAGTTATACACCTTCTCTTCATTTGTCCCAGCATTTTTGTGTCACTATTTCCTATTTTAGCTCTTCTATATCTCTTTTTGGTTTAAATTTGCATTAACTGATGGCTAATGACATTGCATGTCTTTTCATATGCTTATTTAGCATCTGTATATCTAGCCTCTTTAGTTCTGCATCCACTTTCTAATTGAGTTGTTGTTGTTGTTAGGTGCCGTCGAGTCAGTATCCGACTCATAGCGACCCTCATAGGGTTTTCAATGGCTGACTGTTTCAGGATTGTCTTGGGAGTGGATTGCCAGGCCCTTCTCCCATTTTTGTGGTGCTGGGAATTGAACTTGGGACCTCAGAGACTGCAGCGCAGTGCTCTACCCACTGAGCTAAATCCCAGCCCTTCTAATTGAGTAGTGTTTTTTTAATGTTGACATTGAAGAGGGTTTTTTCTTCTATATATATCCCAAAGATTAGGCCTTAGCTAGATGTGTAGTTTGCAAATATTTTTCTTTCCCATTGTAGATTATCTTTTTGTCCTCTTAACGGTCATGCAGAGAGCAAACGTTTTTAATTTTGCTGAAGTCTAATTGATCAATTTTCCCTTTTATGGAGCATGCTTTTGGTTTCAAATGTAACAAGTTTTCCTACTTCTAGGTTTCTCAGATTTTCTTCTGCTTTATTTTCCTCAAATATTTTATAGCTTCATGCTTCACATTCAAGTCTATGATCCATTTTGGGGTACTTTCTTTATGAGACAGTAGGTTTACATCAACATTATTTTTTTTCCCACTGATGTTCATGTGCTCCAATACCATCTATACAAAAACTCATCATTTCACCATTGAATTGTTTTTGCACCTTTTTAAAAATGAGTTGAATACATTTGTGTGAATGATTTCAGGGTTTTCTATTATGTTCTGTTAATCTATGTACTTTTTCCTTTCCCAATACCATTGTCTCAATTACTGCAGCTATATAACAAGCCTTCCCACCATGTAAAATTGTTCCTCATACTTTATTATCATTGGTAAAAATTGTTTTCTCTATTCTATGGCATTTATTTTTCCATGCAAATTTTAGAAAAAAACTTGTCTGTGAAAATCTTTGCTGAGAGTCTGTCAGGAAGTACATTAAACCCACAGATCATTTTAGGGAAAGAAATAACATCTCGAATCTGTTGAATCTTTTAAGGTAAGCACAGTATCTACTTTTATTTGTTTAGATCTTCTTTGATTTCCTTCATCAAAATCTTGTAATTTTGAGCAGACACATCCTGTACATATTTTCAAGTTTGTAAGTGTTTAATTTACAAGATTTTAAGTTGCATAATGTTTTAATTTCAGTTTCCACATGTTCACTGTTAGATACAATACGTTAAACAAAAAAATTCCTATTTTTATCTTTTGTGTTAATCTTATATTTTGCAACTTTGGTGAACTCATCCAGTTTTTTTTCTCTTTTTGTAGATTTCTGGGATCTTTTGAGGTAGACAAATGTGTTATCTGTATATAGTGCATGTTAATTTCTTTCTTTCCTATCTATATGTCCTTTATGTCTTTTTCCTGCCTTACTGAAGTGGCTACAACTTCCAATACTGTGTTAAATAGAGTGATGAGATTGGATATATTTGTCTTGTTCTCATCCTTGGAGGGAAATCATTCAGACTTTCACCATTAAATATGATGCCTGGGGTAGGTTTTTTGTACATGCACTTTATCAGGTTAAGAATATTTCTCCCTTTCTATTTTTTTTTAAATTTTATAATCGTGAATAGGTATTGGATTTTATCAAATGCTTTTGTTGTGCCAATTGCTTATGCAATTAATTTTTTGTTAGCTGATTAATATTGCAGATTCTACTGACTGATTTTGAAAATATTGAACCAGCCTTCCATAACTGGAATAAATACTACTTTGGCATGGTGTGGGGCTGGAGTTTAACTCAGTTGATATAGTGCTGTTCCACACTCTCTGAGGACCAATATTAAATCCTCAGCATGGCAGAAATGGGAGAAGGACATGGCAGTCCACTCCCCAAACAATCCTGAAACAATTAGCCATTGAAAACCCTATGAGGGTCCCTATGAGTCAAACCCAACTTGATAGTACCTAACAACAAGGCACGCTGTATAATTCCTTAATTTACACATTATGGAATTCGGTTTCCTAATATTTTGTTGAATTTTTTTGTAACCATAAGTTTTTGTGTGTGTGTGGACTTAGTCTGATTTTGATGTCAGGGTCATACCAGCTTCTATAAATAAGTTGAAAGTGTATAATACATATTGAACCCCTAGCCTTGTGCATGCTAAGCACATAACTCTACCACTGAGCTACACCCCAGGACTTTCCTCTTTTGTTTTCTGTAAAATATTATACAGAATATATAACATTGATATTAATTCTTCCTTAAATGTTTGGTAGAATTTCTCCAGTAAAACTCTCTGGAACTGAAGATTTCTTTTTCTAGAGCTTGAAAATTACAAATTAAATATAATTAAACAATATAGAAATATTCAGATTCTCTACTTTATCACAGTTAAGTTTGGTAATTTATGGTTTTGGGGGAATTGGTTTACGTTTTATAAGTTGTCAAACTTATGAGTAAAAAGTTCTTGCTAGTTTTCCACATTATCTTTTCATGGTTTTAGTATCTTTAGTGACATCCACTGATTCATTTATGATATTAATGATTCATGTCATCTCTCTTTTTATATTTGTTAGTCTAATCAAGGTTTATCAAGTTTATTGACTTTTCTGAAGGGCTTCTTTTCCCCAGTGATTTTGTTCTGCTGTTCCTCTTTTTCTAATTTCATTTACTTTTGTTTCTTTCTTTATTATTTCCTTTCTTCTGCTTGCTCTGCATTTTCTAGGTTCTTAGGGTAGGAACCTAAATTATTTGAGACCCTTCTTTTCTAATATAAGCATTTAATTCCATAAGCTTCCCTCTTTATACTTTGGAGTTGTGTCTCACATATTTTGATATATCTGCATTATCATTCAGTTCTATGTGTTCCTTGATTTCCCTTGAGATAAATAATACATGGATTACTTAGAGCATTGCTTAATTTGTAAATGTCTAGAAATTTTCATGTTGCTTTTCAGTTATTGATTTTTAGTCTGATTCCATTGTGGTTAGAGAATATAATATGTATAATTTCTGCTATAGATTTTTTATGGCCCAGGATATTGTTTATTTTTATGAATATTACATGGAAATATGGAAAATATGCATATTCTGGATGTACAAAAATGCATATTCTGCTATTTTTAAGTGGAGTGTTCTGTACATGTCAATTTGATCCTGTTGATTATGTTGTTCAGTTGTATATCCTCACTGATTTTCTGTATAGTAGTTTTATTAATTGTTGGGAGTTGGGGAGCCCAAATACCATTGTGGATTTGCCTATCACTTAACAGCTCTATCAGTTTTTCCTTTATGCATTTTGAGGATTTGTTGTTTGATGCATATACATGTAGGAATGTTATGCTTTCCTAGTGATATGATTATTCTATAATGTTCCTTTTATTCTCTAGTTATTTTCTTTGCCATAAAGTTTATCTCATTTGATATTAACATAACTACTCCCACTTTTTAAAAATTAGTTTTGTGTGATATATCTTTTGTCCACTCTTTTTTTCTCAAATTATGTGTGTTATATTTGCAACAAATTTTTGTAGATAGTATATTGTTGGGGTATATTTGTTGATTCACTCAACCAAGTTCTATCTTAGTATACTTAGAATATTAACAATTAAAATACTTACTGATATTTTGGGGCTTATTCTGTCATTGTATTATTTGTTTTCTGCTTGTTTCCTCTGTCTAAGTGCAAGGTTTTGTGTGTCCTTCTGTGGTTTTTGAATATTAAAAAATTATTCTCTCCTTACAGAATTTTTGAGTATATTGCTTTGTACCATTTTCATAGTGGTTCTCTGGGTATTACAAAACACATACACAATATTTTGCCACTTCAGATGAAGTGTACAAACCAATTTCCATTATCTTTTTCCTCTATTTCTGGAAATTTCCTTGCTATAGTTTGGATCTGAAATGTCCCCAAAGGCCCATATGTTAAAGGCTCGTTCCTGAATTTGTGAGGGAATCTTTAAGAAGTGGGGCCTAGTGGGAGGTTCAGGGCAATCTGAAGAGGAGTTTGGGATGTTGTGCTCTTACTCTTACTCGTCCGGTTTTTAGACATAAGAGAAACGTACTTCCTCCACCACAGGCTTGTGTCATGATGTGCTACCTCACCACAGGCCCAAAATCTTTGAGGCGACTGACCACACACTGAAACTGCTGAAACTGGGAACCAACATAACCTTTGCAGGTAGATTACCTCTGATATTCATCATGGTGACAGAAAGCTGACTAATACACTCCTAAAACAAAGGCTAGCTCTTTGTCCCATGTGTCCCTTAGGCTCTGTTTTTGGTTTTGGTTTTCTTTTGTTTTCTCATTTATGTTGTGACTCTCCTATGACATGTGATTTTCATTTATGTCCTGGACATTTTAGATATTATATTATGAGACTCTAGGTTCTATTTAATCATTTTTAGTAGCTACTTTTCTTGCTGAGACATAGCTTGAATGCTGGGTGTTAGTGTGTGCTTAGCTCCTGGCTGCCCCTAAGATACCACCTACAAGAAGTAGGCAGTGACTCACACCACCTCATTGTTCTCCAGTGGATACTGATGAGAGCAGGAAGCAGAGGGTTGACTCATACTCCTGTCTTTGCAAGGAGGAGTAGAAGCTCAGCCCTTCACAGAATTGCTTTGACTCCAGGGGAGAGAGTGAATATTACATGGAATATTACATATTCCATTACAGTGTCAGCTACCTTGCTTCTTACCACCCTCTTTTTGCTCCCTGTTGCTGGGTGAGAGTAGAGTCTCTACTCATTGCTGGGCTCTCCACACACAATCCTGGCAGGAGAATCGAAGTACCACTCAGTTCTTCCAGACAAGGAAGGGAGATTAATTCTCTGTTTCCTGAGGACACTCAAAGCAATATTGCCAAAAAAGCTCTGTTTTTAGTCAATGATTTTGCTGGTCCTTTGGCCAGGAGCAATGACTTTTCTTAGAGGCTTTTTTAGTGCATTTTAACTGGGAGTCTCCTACAGCATCATATAGAAGATATATGGAAGGCAATAAGGAAATCCAGGGGAGTCATCAGTTGCCATTTCTCTACCTTTTAGAGACTACTCTATTTTTCTGTGGAGAGGTCCTAGGCTACTACTCCATCTTAGAGAAACCATTCTCCAAGCCAACTGATTTGCTCTGGAAGATATGTTTCACTTTATAATTAATTTGTTGTTTGAATGACATGATGAAATTATGCACATATTGATAAAATAAATTTTGATCATTTGCTTATATGATGCCAGGCCATTGTCTAGGTGCTGGGAATTAAATGGACAAATAAAACAAACCCCTTCCTTTGTGAAGCTTACCTTCTGGTGACTGGGGTGGAAAGAGGATGCTTGGAAGATGGAAACTTCCTCCCATTACATTCCCCATGCTCAGATTTTTGGCAACTCCCACCAAAGCTATTGAACTAACTAACCTAGCCTTCCATGCATTTCCCTCTCTGCTGCTTCTCTCCAACATTAGACTGAATGAATGACCACATTTATCTCTTGGGTAACACCTTCAAGTGATGGCTTGTCACTGCAGGACAATGTCTAAAGTGCCTTTAACAGAACTTGAAGGCAACTCCATGATCCACACACGAAGCTCCTGTGACACTTTCCAGCACTATATGATGTCCCATCTTTTGCCTTCTTCAGATGATGCTCTTTCTGGAGTACCCATCCTCCCCCTTGACGGCTGGGTGGACTTCTATTTCACTTTCTAGTAACCACTTTCCTGTAGTCCTGGTCCTATGTGATCCTGTGTCCTTAAAATAAAGGATGTTCTGGTTCATAGGAACTTGGAAGACATTATTATTCAGAAGAAAAGTGCTACAGAGAGTGAAAGTATCTTCTCATCAGATGTAAGCTGACATTCGATCAAAGGTCCATGGTTTGAAGTGTCTTATGTAAGTATAAGAAATTCCCTTTCAGAGCCTGAGGATTACACAGGCTTTTCCCTGTTCCAACTGCCTTTCAACACAGCACTTAAAGCATGTGCAACAGCGTGATGAGAGTGGATGAAGTTTTTGCAGAAGAATGGAATGATTCACTTCAGTAGTAAAATCAGCACTCTCCCTCAAGGGAGAATTTTCCAGTATTTTCTAAGGAGTTCTCATCCCATTTACCCACAAACATAGACCTGAGGTTCTTTTTTTTTTTCCCCCCCAGTACTGGGAGTTGAATCAATGACTTCATGCATACAAAGTAATTAATTGTTCTACCACTGAGATCTGCTCCCAGCCCCTTTATTTTTTATTTTGAGTCAAGTTCATTCTAAGTTGTGCAGTCTGCCTCTGGCCTTGAACTCATAATCCTCCTGCCTCAGCCTCCTGAGTTGCTGGGAGTACAGGCATGGATGACAGCTCCTGGCTCAGACATGAGTTTTCAAGAAGTACTGACATTGGTTCCTTTCCCAGTTTCCAGTACCTGTAACATCAGCAAATGAGACTTTTGATAACATAGATTTAACATATCAACTAGAGCAAGGGCACACTGAGACTCACTGTTTTATTTATGAAGCAAGAGCCACTGTGGGCCTCATCATCTATCATAGAATACTTTCCACCTTTCCTGGGTTGGCACCGTCAGCCAGCACCAGAATGACTGAGAACTTATTAGATGCAGATGCCATATCTTCATTCCCATATATTGGATTTATTGGTTTCAAATTGATTTAAAAATAGGATAGAATAAAAGTTATGAAAAAGCATCAAAAGTAGTAAGGTTAAAGAATTATTCCTGGAGGCTGGATATGATGGCTCATACTTTAACTCCAGCACTCAGGAGTCTGAGGCAGGAGGATAGCAAGTTCGAGGCCAGTCTGGGGTACATAGTGAGACTCTGTCTCAAAAGAAAAAAAATAGAGTTATTCTGGAGATTGCATTAATGTGCAGACACACATATACATACATCACAATGTAAAATGTATTTCTGCCTGTAGATTAAAGTCAAAACATTTGAAAACACTGAGAAATATTGAGAGTGAAAAAAATCAGGCAGTAGGAATGTCTCAGTTTAGAGCAGCTAGACTTCATATCACCATAATGATGTACATGACCGAGAGTGTTTCCTCAGCTCTAATTGGAGACATTTGCTCCAGAAATCACCCCTTCTGGGAGTTCCTCTCTGACCTCCTTACCCAGGCAGAGTTCATCCTAACATTTTCACTGTCCTTCTTGCACTGACTTCCCCGACCGTAATGCATTTGCTTACATGTCTGTTTTCTCTAATAGACTGAAGTGGAGAGTGAATTGTCATGCACATATCTAGTTCAGTAGCCATAGTGTGGGCTGGGATTTAGCTCAGTGGGTAGAGCGCTGCGCTACAGTCTCTGAGGCCCTGAGTTCAATTCCCAGCACCACAAAAAATGGGAGAAGGGCCTGGCAATCCACTCCCAAGGCAATCCCGAAGCACTCAGCCATTGAAAACCCTATAAGGGTCGCTATGAGTCCGGATACCGACTCGACGGCACCTAACAACAACAAGCCATAGTATAGTAGATTGTCACTAAATTTGTCATTCAAAAATACATAAGACAAGAATCATCAATGGAAGCAAAAACTAGTAAGTGGAGCTTTCATAAGAATCAGAATATTTATATGATTTATATGGTGCACAGTTTTTATATTATGGAATACTCTTATTTTGGGGGAACTACACATTGCTATATTTGAAGGAAGGAGAAAGAGACAATATAATTTCTGTTATATTTTTAAGTATTATTTTTAAGGGCAAAGTTAAAATGAATGAATAAGTGAATAAAGGACAAGTACTCTCAGCAAGTAGAGAGAATAATGGTCTTATGTCTAATTAATCCTAATGGCAACTAGATTACAGCTATATTATTCACACTCAGACTGCTTGTTGTTGTTGTTGTCAGGTGCCGTCAAGTCGATATCCGACTCATAGCGACCCTCATAGGGTTTTCAGTGGCTGTTTGTTTCGGGATTACCTTGGGAGTGGATTTCCAGGCCCTTCTCCCATTACTCAGACTGCTTAGGTGTTTTTATTTCAAGACCACAAGGTAGGAAAAATGTACAGACCTACTCTGTCCATAAAGCATCAAAAATAGGGCAGTGGCTATGTCTGAGTGCAGTTTATCTCCTCCAGCAAGGCTGATAAATACTTAGTAGTCACAAGTTGCCTGGTGATCAGGCCATCCAGTCAAAAGTCCTACTGGCTGTGAGAAAGCACCAGCTGCTTACCCTTCATCCACCTTACTCCTCCTCAGGCAAACAGGTAACTCCCTGACAACTCAAACCTACCACAACTTTCTCTCTCTCCAGCGTAGAAAATCCTCACCAGAAGACTCATTTAGAAAGAAGTCCTTGCAAAGTTTGTGGCAAGTTTATGTACTTATTGCTACATTAAAATCGCATGAAAGCAAGACTCAGTTTTGTGCCCTGTATGTATTATAGCAGCACAAAACTGCCAGACTGAGGGGTTGGATTCACATGACCAGTTGTTTCATACAGTAATCAATTCTGCTGATTTGGTTTCCACTCAGTGGTTTTACCAGGTGTCACACCAAATTGTTGTTTCAATGTCAGGCAAACATAAGTATACAATGCCAGCATCATCCCTTGTCCTGGGTAACTGCAAAAAGGCAGCCTCAGGATGGTGGGAAGGAAATACCCTCAGATAATCTTATCCTTTCTGTGAAGAAGAGTGGCATATGTTTGCATGGCTATTCATTGGCTCTGATACTCAGGGCTTGATAGAGAAATTAAAAGTGATTACTTGACCAAAGGCTAAAGAAGGGGCGCCTCAGACTGGATGTAGTCCCAACCTCCTTACTACATTAAAGACTTCAATTTCATCCATGAGGCTCTCAGTTCTTTTCTCTGAACACACTGTGGTCTCAGAGAATTCAGGATCAAACATGATCATTCACAACAAGTTCCACAATAAAATGTTATAAAGGATGATGATGCTAAACTCCAATTTTAATTATTTTCCTAAACTATTATGTATTCTAGAAACAAAGATACATGCAAAAAAAAAAAAAAAAAAAACAATGAACAAAGAAACTTAAAGAAAGGAACTTCAGTAGGAATTAGGAAACTCCCAGGCTCTGATCCCAGCTGAGTCATATGTCACAAGGTGATATGTGGCTTGCATTTAACTCTATAACTTTTCTATTCTTAACTGAAACTTCTTAACAAAAAAATGATTTTGGATTTGATGACCTCTAGGATCACTTCTATGTCTAAAATTCAGTACTTCTAAATAGACGATATCTGTTTATATAAATAACCTCTTCAGGGGACTGAATGGGCCCAATTGACCTGTTCTCCCATGGATGTTTCATATTCAAGGTCATTCTCATGAGCATTTTAATTCTAAATTCCAGGCCCTACTCCTGAATGTAATGTATGTACATGTTTGAGTGTACGGATAGATAAATACACTGGATGGATAGTATCCATCCAGTGTAGGTAAGTAGTTAGTGTAGGTAAGTGTAGGTAAGTAGAAAGATAGATAATTACATACATGCCGTTTATACACACAGACACATACGCACATACTGTTATCGTCAGGTGCTGTTAAGTCAGGTCTCTCATAGTGACCCTATGTGCGACAAAATGAAACACTCTCTGACACTGTGCCAGGCCTGGCACTATGTCAGTGCTTCTCTGTTATTCACAGGGTTTTCAATGACTGATTGTTTTGGGAGTGGGCTGCCAGGGCCTTCTCCATACACACACACATACTCTCTCTCTCTCTCTCTCTCTCTCTCTCTCTCTCTCTCTCTCTCTCTCCATATATATATGGATATATATATACAATATATATACATATGTTATTTGCAATATATATATACATACATACATATATGTGTGTATATGTATATATATATATATATATATATATATATATATATATATATATTTAGGTGCTGTTGACTCGGTATCTGACTCTTAGTGACCCTACATACAACAGGTGGAAGACTATTATCAGTGCTTCTCTGCTATTCACAGGCTTTTCATTCTTTCTTTGTGTTTTGGGAGTGAGCTGCAGGGCCCTTCTCCCAAGCCTACAGCACCTGGTGTTCTCAGATGGTCTCACATCCATGTACTAACCAGTCTCAACCCTGAGTAGCTTCTGAGATCTAACAGGATCAGGTTCCACAGGGCTATGGCGGCAGGCCATATACATACATACATACATACATACATACATACATACAAAATGTAGTATTTACTTAATATTCTATTACACTATATATGTTGTTTTTAGGTGCTGTTGAGTCATGTCTGACTCATAGCCATGCTATCTACAACAGAATGAAACACTCCCCAACACTGTGTTGTGCCTGGTACTATGTCAGTGCCTCTCTGCTATTCATAGGGTTTTCAAAGGCTATTATTTTCAGGATTGCTTCAGGAGTGGATTGTCAGGTCCTTCTCCTATTTTTGTGGTACTGGGGATTGAGCCCAGGGCCTCAGAGAGTGCAGAGTGGCACTCTGCCAACTGAGCTAAACCCCAGCCCACACTGTATATTGTTGTTGTTGTTGTTAGGTGTCGTCGAGTCGGTATCCGACTCATAGCGACCCTCATAGGGTTTTCAATGGCTGACTGTTTCGGGATTGCCTTGGGAGTGGATTGCCAGGCCCTTCTCCCATTTTTGCGGTGCTGGGAATTGAACTCGGGACCTCAGAGACTGCAGCACAGTGCTCTACCAACTGAGCTAAATCCCAGCCCACACACTGTATATACAATGTTTATATATTTATATGCTACATGTGTGTGTATTTTAATGCCTAGTTACACACTGCTTTACATAACAAGAGGGATCATTCTTAATTAGTAAAGCAGACTAACTTAAAGCATGACAAAGGTCACATTTGCACAAAATGTATAGGACATCACTGTAAGTGCATTGACAAGAACCAGAGACAGTCCACATGGCCAGCAAAAGTGTCCAGAATAGGACAGGAAACTTTGAGGAAGACATCCTCAAAGGCATCTACATGCAGACCACACCTGCCTGTGCATATTAAATGAGAGCTCAGACACATAAGATGGTGCTAATGTGGATAAAATATGGATAAGGAGAGACACGATACCAACTAAATGAATAAAATTGAGACATTGGAAAAATGAAACACAGCCTTTCGAGCCAAGTAGCCAACATCAATATCCAATTCAGAAAAGTTTGGAAAGGTGATGCACAGACTGCCAAACAGAGCAGAAACTCTGAATGATTTCAAGAATTTGCTACTTCCTGCAGCCACACCACTGTGTCATCTGATCCCATCAGATCTCAGAAGCTAAGTAGGGTTGGGACTGGTTAGTACTTGGATGGGAGACCACCTGGGAACACCAGGTATGTAGGCTTGGGAGAAGGATCCGGCAACCCACTCTCCCCCAAGAAACAATCAGTCATTGAAAACCCTATGAATAGCAGAGAAACACTAACAACAGTGTTTCACCTATTGTATGTAGGGTCATTATGAATCAGATACTGACTTGATGGCACCTGACAACAACATGTACCTATAGCCATACAGCTGAGCTTGGGGGGCAAGGAGAGTGGCAGGTAGATTAAGTGCACAGCTTCAGACATAAGACCTGGGTCTCAGCATAGCTTGACCATAACCTAGAAGTGAGTTACTTAACTTTCTGTCTGTATCTTTTCCCAAGAAACCAAGACATCAGCTCTACTTCCTGCTCAGTGTCGTTGCAAGGGCTAACAGGAAAGTAGATGTGAATCCCTTTGGAGAAATGTGTCATCCTCTCTCTATTCAAATGTAAACAATTATTAATTTCATTAAGTCACTAGGATCTGACTACACTGCATTATTCAGGGAGAATCTGAGGATATAGGCAATGCTTTAATCTTGGAGATGAGAAAAGCGACTTATATGCAGAATCAGGTTATCCAACAATGCTTAGTATTACCACCCCCAAGTGTACAAGCCCCTTCACTTCTATGGCCCTCATGACACAGGGGGACATGATCTTCTTACAAACTGTGCCTCTGATTGTATCTTCTAAAGGATAGCAAACTCCTTCCCTGTTGTACAAACCCCACAGATGGAATCCCTCGGGGTTTCCCCACTGAAAACCTCTGCCATTTTTCCCCTCTGTCCTATCTTCCTAATGTCTGCTATTCCCCTATCCATCTACCATCACTCTGAAGGGGGGACATGAACAATAACTTTCATCTTGCCACCTTGGTCCAGGTATCTATAAGTGTGGCTCTTGCCTGATAAGATCAGCTTCCAAACCTCTCTGCTTGCAGTTTCTAATCTTTTCAATTTATTCTAATTCTACTGTCAGATCTACCTCCCTATGATACTGCTTTTATTACATCATCCTTTTCTGTTGGTTTTTCTTTTAGACTACAAAAGTAATGCACTCTCCTTATAATTTTTCTATCAAGTTAAAAATATATAAAGAGAAAAAACGTAAGATAGTTCTTGCTTTTGCCCTCAGGTTAAGCTAAAGGCATAATTCAAAAAAGGCAATTTTACAGATGTGAAGCTAATTGAGGCCTGGTTATAACTTTCTACCGTCTGTTTGCAGGGGCAGAAAATGACAAAGAACAAAGAATTTGCTTTCCCCTTGGACCTATGGCTTCCAAACTACTGCTTAGAGTGTTTGGGGCTACATATGGGTGCCTCAGTTACCAAGGAAGGATAAAGAGTTTTAGGGGCTCTTTCCCCTTTTAACTAGAATACTTTCACTTTTCTGTATTTCTTACAATGGGTTTCTAGTAAGATACTATTGTAAGAAGAAACCTGATGCAAAGGAAAAAAAAGTATAAAAAACATTCCTTAGAGACTATCTTCCCTAAGTACATCTTCCCTCAGATTTGATTCTCATAAGGGTTAGAGAGCTGACAGTTTATGGTTATTCTCTCTGACAAATGTCTGGAAGGCAGATGGTCTATGTTATTGATTTAGCAAAGATTGATATGTTTTAAATATAAGACCAGGAAGTAGTTGGTTTGATATTGTGTTATGAAGTCTTCAAAATGATACGGTGAGCTCCCTGGGGAAAGGATGATGTCTTACATACCTCATGTATGCCTCATATCCACCCTACACAGAATCTTGCTGGTTCTTACTAGGTGATCACAAGCACCTTGAACTGTAATGAACCCATTCCAGCCATGTTTCCCCACTCGTGTAGGGCTTGATGTGTGCTTTGAGGTTATTGATTTCAAGTGCATAGAGCCACTTGCCCTGGCTCATATTACACATTTCCCAATAGAGAATACCAGGTAATACTTGAGATATTTATAGACCTCTCCCCTCATCCTGCTTCCTCTTGGTTTTTGAGTCAGTGGCCTGAAATGTTCCCCCAGACCTGCCCTGCCATGACAGTATTTCACCTTGGTCAGAGGACCAATTGTCAGATTCTAGCCCCTACAGAACTGCTCAGTCTGCATGCTCAGTCTGCATAGAGGATGAATATAAAAGAAGTCTCCCCTTTTCTCACCTTTACCCAACTTGACTTGGTTCTATAGTCAACATGCATGGAAGCAGCAGTCAAAAAAATCAAAAGACACATAATATTGGGAAAAATCTGTTGCAAAAGTGTTCTTTAAAGTGTTGAAAAGTAAAAGTAAAGACATCATACTGAAAATGAAGGTGCACCTAATTAATGCCATGGTATTTTCTGTTGCATCAGATGCTTGTGAAAGCTGGCATTCAATAAGGGAGACAGGAGAAGAATTGATGCTTTTGAATTATAGTGCTGGACATGAATATTGAATATACTATGGACTGCCAAAAGAACCAACAGATTTGTTCTAGAAGAAGTGCAACCAGAGTGCTCTTTGGAAGCAAAGATGGCTAGACTGTGTCTGATGTATTTTGGACATTTTTTTAGGAGGGACCAATCCCTGGGGAAGGACATCATGTTTTGGAGAGTTGTGGGTCAATGAAAAAAAGGAACACCTTCAACTAGAAGGGTTGACATAGTAGCTACAACAAGGGGCTTAAATATAAAAAGAAAAAAATGTATGCATGGTAGTGTCAGGGAGTGTTTCATTGTGTTGCAAACAGGGTAACTATGAGTCACACCTGACCTGGAAGAACCTATCAACAACCACGAGGGCCATCCTGTGTTCCAGGTCCACCACGTTTTATTTCAGCTGATCTAAAAAATATTAAAGTTACCAAGTCCATAGAAGTTCATAGTTTATGATGAATCACTGTGTTTTTATCCTAGTAATATATATTTTCATTTTGGCAGAGGCTAGTAGTAATTAATGCAATAGTTAAGAAGTGATGTTTTGAGACCACAAGGGCCTTCAAATCAGAGTAAGTAGGTATTGTCATAATTAACTCATCTACCTAGGTCTTATGATATTGGTATATGAAAATAACTTGCAAGACTTAGCCTACCATAAGACTCAGCAGAAATGAAAGAATCTTCTTAAGGCCACGCTAAGCATACTGTAGACATAGCCCCATTTGCTGAATATAGTGAAGGCCTCCCATTTGCACAAATGTTTTTCAAACTGTAGGAAGCCATCCTTTCATATAAGTAGTAGTTGAATATCTGCTATGGATCAGGCACTGTGCTAAGTATGAGGGTTGCAATGATATATAGGACAAATTCCCTACCCTTGTGGACATACAGTCTAGTGGAAAAGAGAGGTATTAAAAATGTAATTTCAGTAAAGTATATTACAGGCTCTAATTGGCAAAGAATGGGTTGTCCATAGTAAGAGCACACACCCGAGACTTGAATGACCACAGCAGGGTCTCTCTCAGTCACAAGGTATATCACCACTTCCCCCTCTATGCCAGTCTCCTGCTTCATGGGTAAAAGACTGAAGCTCATCACCATAGATGCTACCATCACATGCCTTCTGGGTGCTAATGAGAGCCCTTAAAAATGGCTTATGAATATCACCTCCTCTATTAAAATGCTGCCTTAATGATAGAAGTGGTGGAAAGGAGTCTAATGCATGCAAAAATCAATACTATCCTCAGTGAACTCTAATCCCCACCAAAAACAGGAAACTCATACCCAGAGTCATGCTAAGGACTTCCATCCAGAAATTAAACTATACAGGGAAGTTTATTTTACTCTTTGCCATCAGGGATTGTCTTTTGTCCATTCATGAAAGTTCCATTCCAAGCCCTTGTCCTCCTCTGTGAGCTAAACTCTGGTAGAGTGCAGATATGCATCTAGGGCATAGGGCAGGGCAGACCAGCTGGAGCCACTACATTGGGCACACTGGACATGGACCTTTCAGCTGGAGGATTGACATGAAGGGGTCCTCTATTTGCTTGTTCTCAGATAGTGTATTTTAGGCTGGGGAGATTCTCACGTGGGATGCCCTCAACTATAAGGGCCAGGTAGAAACTGAGGTAGAACCTAAAACGGAAACTTCTAAGAGGGAACTGAGAGGATGATTTACCTTTACAGTTTGGTTAGAAATATCAAACAGTAAGAAATTTAAAATTGATAAGTGGTTCAGCCCATCTAAACAGATCAGAAATACATCTAGGACTTAGTGTAGAAACTGGGGAAGAAATGAGTTATTTTGGGGGGCGAACTCTCTTGTGTCTTTTTCAGTGCCTCGGAGTGGCTGGATAAGGACTTGCAATTTAGGGATTCTAGACATTGGTGTCCTTTGAGAAAGTAACCAACAGACTGGAAGGAGGAATTGAAGATAGGAATGGAAAATAACAAAGGAGGTGGAGAGTCTAAAGAGGTAATGTTAATGTCCTCTGAGGTGTCTCCTCCTTTCCAATACACAAGAAAGGAAGAGTCAGTTCTCATGTCATCCAGGGCTCTCACTTTCTTCATGGATGTCCTGGAGAAACCAGTTCTATTTAGGTAAAAATTTAATGAGTGTCTGCTGCATGCCAGGTAAGCAATGGGAATACAAAGACTAAAACATTTTAAAAACAAAAATACACATCCCTTGTTATTCAAAATATAACACAGTAGGGGAGAGAAATGCAAAAATAAGTACTTTAGCATGGCATTATAATGCCATTAAATGTGTGAGGCAGGCTCTTTGGGGGAATAAAGTGATCACTCCTGCTAGGGTGGGGTGCCAGTTATCTTCAGTCTGCCCATTCAGATCCACTCATCAAACTTTATGCTGCTCTGGGCCAAGAGGCTGATCTCTGGCAAAGGTTCCTTCACCCTTTCCTTGCCCATGTGAGCGGTGATGGGAAACTGCAGGAAGGGAATTCAGTGTGGCTAAGGAATTTGTTCCCTTGCTCTCTTCCTGTAGAGGGGTCTTATCAGTGGCCGGCTGTAGGCTGGCTATATTCCCCACATGGCCCTCTTTGTGTCTGGGTTCAAGTAATAGCTCCCTGGCCCAACAAATAAGGAGAAGAAAGCCTTTATTTTAGCCTCAGGCTACTTGCTGCTTTACCATTTATGATTTTCCCACATCTTTCCCACATCTTTGTAGGTAATCTCTTTATTAGATTTTCCTTAAGTTATCCATTTTAAATCAGCTATGTCCCGCTAGAAGGTGACTACCACGTGATTCATGAAAATCACAGGAAAATGAGCTGAAGGGGTTCAGCAGGGAGACTAAAGAAGAAAGGGACATTTAACAGCAGGAAGAGAAAATGCAAAGGCAAGAAGAGAAACTTCAAGGTATAGGTAACGAATTACTTGTAGATCAGTATGCTTGGTGCATAGGACCTAGGTGAGGAAACAGAAAGAATGAAAGTTGGAGAGGAGATAGAGCCAGATGACAAAAAGCCTCCTAGTCTATGCCAAGAATTTTGGACTTGGTCTTATGCCAATAATGTGCAAAACCTGATAGTTTTATAAACCTGGGATGAAAATATGAAAGTAGGAATGCCAGAAGATAGGCTCTACTACTGACGTCCAAATGATAAATGTTTTGAAATATGGTGTAAAAATGGTGATTTTCTCAATTAGGAGTCTCCATCTATATACATAGGCTGGGATTTAGCTCAGTTGGTAGAGCGCTGCACTGCAGTCTCTGAGGTCCCCAGTTCAATAGCACCACAAAAATGGGAGAAGGACCTGGCAATCCACTCCCAAGGCAATCCTGAAACAGTCAGCCATTGAAAACCTTATGAGTTGGATACTGACTCGATGGCACCTAACAACAACAACATCTATATACACACACAGCCACAAAGGGAAGAAGAAAAGAGAAATATACAATAAAAGTTAGGAGGGTAGAAACAACAATGACAAATTAAGTCAAGAGATTAAAGACAACAAGAAGTATGAGCCTTCCCTTAAATTTCTCAAAAGGGAAGATGATGGCGTCACTAAGACTTGGACTCCAAAAGAAGAAAGAGAGTTAGAGAGAAAAATGGATAGTTCTGTGTTTCTCCTTCCAGTATGTAGGGCAAGTACAAGAATAATAGCAATCTAGAAATAATACCCGTCATTCTACATTTAATGTGCTTTGAGTAAGTGGATTCAGCTTAAGTAAGTGATCTATCCTTCAGCCAGGCAAGACCATCAGAAAAGGTGTGTGGTCAGCTCAGAGTCCTTCACACAGCCTGGCTCCCCCAAGAGCACACATGTGCACTTCTCCTCAATTACTACTGTTTCCAATATAAATTCTGTGCATACCTGTAAAATAGCCTTTCAAAGTTAAGACTCAATTGTGAGTCTGTGGAGACAGTGATACCAAAATAGGAGGGAAAATGTTTTCATTTTCCATCTGAAAATCCTACTTTCACTTGTAAGATGTGATACATTTAATCTTAATGAATTGGAAACCAAGGTGTGTTTTTAGTCCATCTCTCAGTATGATAGTATGTTGAAAAACAGGCAAGTGGCTGAAGGGCAGAAGAAATAGAGAAGGTGATTGTAGAATTGCTATTCCCATCCTCCAGTATCCCTCCCACAAAAGGAGATGGTGATGTTTTCAAATCCACAAATTTCTTTTAATTTTTGCCATTCCATTTCTCCCAGAAAAGCAAAACTCTGAATTGCTAAGGGTTTGGACTCGATAGGCAAATGCTTTCTTGATTTGGTTTGGTCAGAAGCAAAATAATGTACCAAGTCTAGACTCCAGCCTTGGAGACAAGCTAATGGTCTACAAGTGGTAAAACACATGCAGCTGGACATCAGCATTCCAGTTACCAGAATAGGAGGGAATTTTCCAGCTTGATTCTTCCATTACACATACAACTTCCTCCAAACTTAGATTAGGAATTGGTAATACTCCAGAACCATAAATCTCATGGCCAAAACAAAGAAACAAGAAAAGAGATGAAAGACATGGCATATTTCCCTCTTATACACTTCATTCTATATCTTCCTTCTTTAACCTTTTCACTCTTCCTCATCATTCACACACCTTGCAATCCAAATCCTAGTCACATTTCAAAACCCAGTACCATAGTTGGGACTTATGTAAATCATTTCCTTTATCGCCCCCCCCACCCCCAAATCAAAACCAATGCCTGCAGCTGTAGCACTATGGCGTGTGATCCCATCAGCTCTCGCAAGCTAAGCAGGGTTGGGCCTGGTTAGTATTTAGATGGGAGACTGCCTGAGACCACCAGATGCTTGGGCTTGAGAGAAGGACCTGACAACTCACTCCCAAAAACAATCATCCATTGAAAATCCTACAAATAGCAGAGAAGCACTCACAATAGTGTTTCGCCTGTTGTACATAAGGTCACTATGAGTCAGACACTGACTCAACAGCACCTAACAACAACAACAAACCAAAACCAGGACTCCCACCACTACCTCTTAAATTTTATATCTGACTCTTATGTCTTTCATCACACAGATTTGACCCACCACTCACACACTTGTCTCTTATACTACACTTGGGATTCCCTGAAGTGAAAAAGAGTCCTGATGCCTGGCCTAGGATCTGGCACAGACTAAATGTTCAGTGGATGTGTACTGAATGCCAGGGGATGGAATGTAGACACACTGAGTGCTTTTGGCCAGACCCTGTGCTAGAGAGCCAGACACCAATAGGCAAAGAAGAAAGACTGGGTATGATGTGATAGGCAACTCTTCAGCACTCTACCAGCATTTACTCATTTAACCCTCACAATGACCCTGAGAGATGTAATATTAAGATCCCCATTCACAAATGAGGAGACTGAGGCATACAACAGAAGTGAGGAAGTCTATGTAGAAGTCTATTAGCCCCTATGCCATGCTGCTTCTCAGTAAAAAGCAGCACATCCATGCATCCAAACAGTACATTGTACTTTAGCAGATATTTGTGGGTACGTTTTCCTGTATGAGTCAACTCTATCCAATAACAGGTGACAAGCCTTAATCCAGTAGGCTTATGTTCCTTCTGCACTCTTGAACACTCATTTAGCCAAAGATTATTTTCCTTTGGAGGTCATGCTGTGGTATAGTCTCCCAACTTACCTTACGGGCTGCCCCACCTTGTCTGGTAGGCTGGGTGTGGTAACGCACACAAAACTGTGTCTAAGACTGTGGTAAGGCCTTAGAATTCACTTGTCTAGATGCAGCCACTCAGTGGGCCTCCTCCTGAGAGCCAGAACATACACACAGTTCCTTGGCTGGTGCTTGTTTGCTTAGCTGTATTGACAACATTATCCATTAAAGACAAGAGAGATAGTAATGTGTGGCATTAAAAGCCAATGGGCTCTAATTCTAATCTGGGTCGAAAAACATCACAGTGCAGCAAGGAAAACATTAATCTTGGAACATCTATATTAATGAATTTAATCATATTTATTCCACCCTATCAGATGTATGATCCAATATGCAAATTAAATATTTAGATAACAGTCTGTGGAGATTACCATGTTTGCTTCATAAATTAGTATTTTCTAAAATATTATAAAAAAAGAAGATTATAAAAAGGAATGCACCAAAATCAACCTATGAGGCATAACCTAGTTTTAATAATTAGTTACCAGTTTTCACAAAAGACATTCAAAATGCTAAGAAAAGCTCCTATGAGTTTTAAGTTGAATACCAAAATTAAATTTTCTGAGAATTAACATATATTTCATATATAATGAATATTGGACATGTAGCCACTATTTGTTTTCAGCGTCAAGATCAAGGATGGTGCCCAGTGCCAAAACAGTAATAAAATCAACAGAAGACAGTGAGCAAGACAAAAAATGAAAGTTGATGTCATCTCTCCCTTTCTGAGCAATGGATTGTGCTCCTGGAAACTTTTTAATGAGTATAAATCCCTCAGGTCAGACTGACCTTCTCCAGATGGGTCTTGGATTGGGGAGATGTCTCCACCAATTCCAGCAGTCATTCCAGGGAGACACACACAGGATCAGCTTAGCCCCAGTCAGGCCAGTGACAGTGCTGACAGCTGGGTAATCCCTGAATGACAGTCCTAACAGAATACTTAAGTTTGCCACTAGCACCTTCCCCAGCATGCTGAGCAGAACAATCAGCTTCTTCCTTGCTATCAAATCATCACTGTCTTATTCAGCTCTTGTCACTTATCAACTGATGGCCGTAAGTCCTACAACTTGCCTTCCTTTGTCTAATTCTACATCTCTGGGCCAGTATTCTTGCTGCTTCCAGAATGATATTCTTGAGGCATAAATATGGCTATACAAGTCTCCCAGTTAAAGTCCTTTGGAGTCTTCCCTTTCCTAAGAAGAACAATCATATTTTAGGGTTTGACCTCCAAAGCTCCATAAACTCTGGCCTATCCAGAGACATTTTTGTGCTTTCCAAACACTTACTCTTAGTTCCAGCTATTTTGTGTATATTTCCCCAAACTAACTTCTGCTGATTGCATTCTCTTTTTTTTTAATTAGAAATTTTTAATGTACATCATAATGTGATTCATTTTGACATGCTTTTCGTTGTGACAATTTTCATATATGCAATTTGATAAGCATTATTCATATAGGTTACCCCTTACCCTCCTCTATGTTTCCCCCCTCACCCCCTTCCCATCTAAGTTTCCCATCCAAGTCTTCTCTACTGATTGCATTCTCTTTATCTAAAATGTTCTCCACACTCCAGTCTTTCCTCTCAAAATAGTCAAAACTTATACTTATCCTAGCAAACTGTGTTCAAACATCTCCTGAGCTGCAACTTTCCCCAGGTTAGGGAGTATTCCTCGATATCTCTCTTCTGAACTCCATTACTGCCCTGCCTATACCTCTACTAAACTATTTTTCCTACCCTGCTCATTCATTTAATCATAGAACATTTACTGAGTAATTGAAAACTAAGGGCTAGCCACCATGCTAATAGCTGATATTCTCTCAAGAAGCTTCTAGGGAAAGTCAGGCAACTATGCCACCATTGCTATTCCACCTAATAAGTACTATGCTAAAAATTTTAGGCAGCTATGGGAGAGCACAAGAGGGACACCTAGCCCTAATAGGCAGTGGGAGTAGATCAGGAAAAACTTCTTGTTGGATGAACTCAAGGTATGAAGGACAACTTCTTGTTGTTGTTGTTATTAGAGTGCCATAGAGTCCGGTCCAACTCATAACTGCCCTACGTACAACAGAATGAAATACTCCTCAACACTGTGCAATGCCTGGCACTATGTCAGTGCTTCTCTGCTATTTATAGAGTTTTCAATGGCAGATTGTTTCAGAAGGGGGTTGCCAGGTCCTTCTCCCTAGCCTGCAGCACCTGGTATTCCCAGGTGGCCTCCCATCCAAGGACTAACCAAGCCCAACCCTGCTCAGTTCCTGAGGCCAGACAAGATGGGATGCCAGGGTGCTATGGCTGTAGATGAAGGACAAGTGGGAATGGATTTTATAAAGAACATAAAACAAAAATTGGAACAGCCAAGGGAACAACCTCGAGGTGAAAACAGAAGATAAGCAGATTGAGAAAGAAAGGGAAGGGATATGGGAGGGTTCCTCTTCGGTACTATTTTGACTGGGATGTCTGTGATACTTAAGTATCACAGTTGGAAACCTGAGTCCAACAAGAATTCTGACCCAGAGATGTAAAATTGGAAGTCATCAGCATAAATATGATGTTTAAGTAAACAAGCTGATAAAATGACAGAGAAAAAGAGAAAAAGGTAGCTAGCCTATTATCTTCTTTGGGGCTGGGATTTAGCTCAGTTGGTAGAGCGCTGCGCTGCAGTCTCTGAGGTCCCCAGTTCAATTCCCAGCACCGCAAAAATGGGAGAAGAACCTGGCCATCCACTCCCAAGGCAATCCCGAAACAGTCAGCCATTGAAAACCCTATGAGGGTCGCTATGAGTCAGATACCGACTCGACGGCACCTAACAACAACAACAACATTATCTTCTTTATACATTGCCAGATTTACTATGAAACACTTTGGTGAGGACTTTCAAATGATCACAAATAAAATTAGTCTGAAATTTTCCTTATTTGTGCTATCCTAGTTTGGTGTTTAATTCAAGGTGTCCCATTTCTCTACCAACACTGGAACATTTCACCTACTACCAATTTGAATACTGTCTCTCCAGCACTCAGTTTTCTCCCTCTGGGACTTCAATTAGATGCAGGATCTTTTCATTCTGTTCTCTATATCTTTTAACCTCTTTCATATTTTTCATCCCATCGTCTCTAAATTGCATTCAAGATAATTTCTTCAGATCTATTTTCTGGAACATTAATTCACCCTTCCTTGGCATCCAATCTGCTATTTAGTCTGTACATAAAGGTTTTTCATTTCATTTGCTATTCCTTCTACTTTTAAATATTCTCTTTACATTTCCTCAAATCTTCCTGGTCTTCTGTTCATCATTTTTTCATTCATCTCTTATTTTAATTCAAGCATATGAAACAGACACTTTTATATTCTGCATCAGATTGTTGTAATTTTTGTATTCTTTGTGGGCTTGACTCTATTGCTAGTTTTCTATTGACTTTCAGCTTTTTTCCTTGTATACTTGGTGATATTTACCAAAAGCACCAGTTTCTTCGAATGTTGTTATAGGAATTTTGGATTAAAATACATTATTTTAAAATAATCATTTAAAGTACATTAACTTTATACAAGAGTTTCTAGTCCAACCTCTCAGCCTGCCACTGCCTCAAGCTTTATCATTTGCACACTGTACACCCTCACAGTGCCAAAAAACCTAGGCTCCAGGATACCAGAACTCTGAGCTCTTATTCAACATGCACAGGCAGATGTGGTCTGCATGTAGCTGCCTTTGCAAAGATGCCTTTGACAATGTCCTCCTGGAAGGAGGATAATCACCAATGCTAATGCTTACTCACCCTCATAGAATAACATATTCATATCATTTATAGTCTTTAATGATTTTCCTTATTCCCTGAGAACTCAATCATGCTTTACAAATACATGTTGAAGTATTTTATTCAGTATTTTAATCTGTTCTATACCTGGCAGGGTTTATCTGCCCATCTTGTACCATATTGCTGAAGATGAAATCCACGCCTACATAATCTAACTTTTATATCACACCTATAAACCATCCATCAATCTGCCCTTGCAGTTCATTTGAATGGAGCAAGTCATTTCTCCACTTGCAGAGAGACTGTGAAGTGCTTCCAAGGAGCACAAGCTTTTCCCCCTGACCACTTAAGGGGGGTGTGGAGAGCTGATCTCACGCCTCTCAGCCCCTCTCTACCAGCTAGGCTGGCACTCTGCCTAATGCCATTATGTCTACATGCTCCTGTGGCTCCTCCCCTGTCATTCTAACCCCTCCCATGGAAGAGCTCCTCTTGGAATGGTTATGTGGTGGGAATTCTGAAATAGCAATAAAGCAACCAGGTAGCAGTATTTTCAAAGATTATCATTCACTTTTTAAAAGTCAATTTTCTTTAAACTAAGGATGCAAATGAGAAAAACAAATGAAAAATGGATTTCCAGAAGAACCACATTTCCAGTATTCAGCAGGAATTATACCCAAACACTGATTAAAATATTGGAATTGCTTCATATCTTGTTAATCTCTAGTGAAGAGGCAATGTCATTTAAAATTAGGAAAAACCCTATGATATGAGGGGAAACTCAGGGTAAAGCACTTATAAATGTGGATTTACTAAACAGATTTTCACAAAGTCAGTTTGGGTTGGTAATAGAGTGGAATAACCACTTATGTGAGGTAATTTGAAAGAGGCCAGGAGAGTCTATATTACCTCTTTCTAATTTCCCCAGTAACTAGTGATTAGAGAATAAAACTCTACCACTATTTTCATCTCTCTCTTTCTCTCGCTCTTGGTCTCACTCTCTAATTTATCTATCCATTTCTAACTCATTTTCTACTAGAAAGCAGATTAGGCAAAGTCAGGGGGAAATGGATGGATAGGAAAAGGTACACTGATACTATTGTGGCAAGCAGTGGCAACAAAAAAATATGTAGAATGTGGGATAAGGGAGACCACCCATTTATGGGTCTCTGCTCTGGAAGTAGGAAGAAGTTAGTACAGATTACACCATCCAAGAGGAATGATAATCTTGAACTTGGACTAGGGGATCTGATCTGTAGGTTGAAGCATAACAGCAGGAGTTTCTTTGTGGAGAATCGCACCAAGTCAGAAAAGAAACAGTTGTTGTCCAAACATCCTGGAAGAAAATGCCAGCCTACTGCATGCAAATGTCACCAGAGGGCAAAGACCAAACAGAATGCCAGTGTTCCTGCTAAGTTCAGAATCCAAACTGATGCAACTGACCAGTTTGTCTTGGTTCCATGTCTGTTTCCTGGGGCTGTTCTTTTAGGTACCACACCTCTCTGAGCCTGGCTGAGAAAGCTAGGAATAGCGGAGTCAGCCCAAGAGACTTTGAAAACCAGCAGAGAAAGGACAAAGAGGAGGAAACAGAAAGTTAGAGACCAACATATTCCACCTGCTTTTCTATTTCCCCTCTGACCTCTACCTGCATAGTTTAGTTGCCTTCTGATTTCCTATTCATTCAGAAGTGATTGAGCATAGGCCAGAAAAGCCATGTACTGCCCATTTATTATTGCTGTACTGTGGAGACCCTGACCCCAATTCACTTCCTTCTATGTGGAGAAGATGTCTTGTCAGAAATCTAGAAAGTAATAAGATCCAGTGGTCTTTTGTGAGTATCAGATGCAGCCCAGGGGGCTGGAACTAGGCTCCATGCAGGCAGAGGTTGGTTCAGTATAAGGCCAAGGCCACCTTTAAACCTCTGCCCAGTGGTGCATTTCCCAAAATTTCAGATCAACTGGCATTAGTGTTTTTTCTTTGCCTGCTCAGCAATTCTTTCTGTACTGCTCAGTGAGTCCGTGTTCCCTTTTAACAAAGTTTATGTTTCTTTCTTGAAAAATGTATGAGGATTTATGTTTAATTGAAAAAAATGAGATAACTATTTATCTCCAGCTTGAGAATGACTTGTTTAGGAATGATTCAGGTACAGAAAACCTCCCTTGAATGGAGCACTTATGTCAGTCACTCATTGGACATTAATGAGAATGTTTACCTATGACCCAAGGTTGTACCAATATTGTTAATATATATGCTCCATTTTGTGTTTTGTTTACCCCCTTTAGAACACTTACTGTATGTGAGGCGTTAGCCTGCCTGCATTATCCATATTATCTCACTGAAGTCTCAACAACCACTTAATGTAATGAGGACAATATCAACCCCCAATTAATATATGTGGAATCTGAGATTCAGAGAGGTTATGGTACTTATCTAAGGTCACACATCTAGTTATAGAAATTCTAGGACTCATGGTGGATAACAAAGACCTCTGCCCTCAAGAACCTAGAAATCCACTAGAGGAAAACAGACCACAAAAAGTATTTATAATAAAGAACCATGGGTCTTACAACAAGATCTCTTGTACTGGGTAGAACAGGACACAGAGGTTTGAGGAATCAGTTCTAGGGACAGGAGTCTAAAAGCATCGGAGATAAGGTAACTTGAACGAAATGGTAAGTGGTTATTCTCATCATTGGGTGATGTGTGCCTTGGTGCTAGTTGCCTGCAAGGAGTGGGAGGTAGTTTGAGAATCATGTTGAGAGATAAATAAATGGAAAGAAGAAATATATCTAAACCTATAACCTTGTTGTTAGCTAGCTTGTGCATTGCCATGACAAATACCTGACAGGAGAATTTAATGGGGAAAATATTTGGTTTTGGCTCATTGTTTCAGAGGGTAAGTCCATCATAGTGGGGAGGCATGGTAGAACAGGGTCAGAGCCTGTGGAGAGGATCTTCACATCATGGCAGCAGGAAGCAGAGAAAGCATGACCAGAAGTAGAGACCTGGCTGAAATCTTCAAAATCCTGGCCAATGACCCACTCCACCAGTTAGGTCCCACCTCCCAAAGTTTCCATAACCCACAAAAATAGTGCCACCACCTGGGGATCTAGAGTTCAAACATGAGCCTTGGAGGCCATTTAATATTCATACCATAATACTTGTGTTCTAACATATAATTTCACACACAGTTTTGTGATTTATATCATCTGATGACATTCTCTAATGTCGTCTTTTGTATATATCTTATATCTATAATCGGATGATAAACTCTACTAGTTCTGATGATTCACAACAGTTCCAGCACAGTTCTGGCCTTATAACTTTGTTTGTTACTGTTCTTAGGTGCTGTTGAGTTGGACCCAACTCATAGCAACCCTCATGGGGTTTTCAATGGCTGATTTTTTCAGGATTGCCTCAGTACTGGGTTGCCAAATCCTTCTCCCATTTTTTATGGTGCTGGGGATTGAACCTGAGTCCTCAGAGAGTGTGGAGCACTACTCTACCAAGAAAGTTAAACCTCAGCCCTGGATTTTTAGAAGACATTATAAAATAGTTACTCGTTCCTTGGTAAAGAGCCAGAAGCTAAGAGTGTTAGTGATGAATACTTAGGCAAAGTCTTCCAGAGAAGCAAAAAGTCACCTATTTTCAGAAGGGTTGCCCTATTCTTTTTCTGTCTTTTTTTGAACCTCCATTGACATCCAAAGAGCTTCAATCACCTTAATTATTGAGAAGATAAGAAAAATAAAAGAAAAACCTTGTTTGTAACACCTCAAAATTTTCTCCTTTTCCTACTTGCTCCAACCATGTCAGAATTTGTGTGTCATTTGTCAGTTTAGGAAGGTAATCAAAGGACCATGATATATGCCACATAGGACTCAGTAGGAGTGAAGAGTCAAGGTCATAATAGGTGGGGCATAACACTAACTGGAGAAACAAGAGCATCGCTAGGCCCCTACCAGCTGGTGTTTTGGTGATGATAGCAGCTTGTCTTCTTTTTTTAATTCTTTTTCAAAAATGGACTGTCTCTCTATACTCCCTCTTGCCTCTTTTCTTTCTATTCTGTTCTATGAACCTTGTCAAGAACAAATAGAGTGATAGTAAAAGCAGCAGGAGGACATTCTAAAAATAAGGACAAATACCAACCATTGTTAGGAGTTAGCCTGTGTTTGTCATGGTCCATTAATATGGGTTATTATTTCTCCTCCGCTTTTTATTTCAAAAATTTTAAATTGTCAGATATGATTTTTTTAGACCTTTCCCGCATGGTGTCTGGGTCCAATTTTGGAGCTTAGCATAGCAAAGAACTGGCAAAACCCTGTGGTGGTGATGGTGCGATGCTGCATTAACACTAGTTAATGGGGTAAGAGGGTTGCCAAGGGTATGAGTTTTTAACAATCATTCATCAGCAAGCATGCTGCACAAGAAGAAAACAGATCAGGATGATCAGGTGACAGAGCAAAGAGTAGAGAGATGTGAGTTGCTAACCCGGACAACAGAAGTAAAGAGCTATGTAAAGGAAGAGACAAAGAGGCTGGAGAAACCTGCAGTTAGGAGGGAGTAATGCTAAGCTCTGAGAAGCAGGTGAAGTGCCCCTCTCTTGTGGGTCTCGGCCAAAGAACAGACCTCAGAAAGTTGTAGCAGGTGAAATAGCCCATGTTCATAAAACTAGTCAGTTGAGACCAAATTGGCTGGGATAGACCCTCAGCTTTCTGGAAAGAATAGGATTTTCTCTTCTGAACTATCTTGAGTTTGGTTTACAACATCGTGCTTGTGATCTGGCATAAGAAGTTAATGTGAGGTAGAATTAACTAGTCTGCTATTAAATCTTAGGGTTAATGTCACCTAAACATAGAAACTCGACGTTTGTGGAAGAGACCTGCTAACAAGCTGATGTAGGGTCAGGAGACTTCAGTAGTTGCCACCCTCCAAAATGGCTCCTGGTCTGAGCCTCTAAGACTTCATGCTTCTCCTCTTTTGAAATGATTGTCTTAATCTCCTCCTCAGGTTAATGAGCTTCCATGGTACAGAATGGTGATGAGACAATTTGCCTCAGTTGAGAAAGTACCACATGACAAGTGGACATTCTCTTTCTAAGGACCATGTAGTCCACCTGGAAGAAGTTCTGACCTAAATTAATTTAGCACCTCCTTCTAATAACACACATTTTTCAATAGTGCATCACCATTTCTTCTTCAAATAATCTGACCATATCACTTTTTTTTTCCGGTACTAGGGTTTGAACCCAGGGCCTCATGCTTGCATGCTATGTAAGTGCTGGGCCACTGAGCTGCACCCCCACCCTTTTTTTTTTTTTTAACTTTTTGAGACAGGGTCTCCCTAACTTACGCAGACTTCCTCTGGTCTCAAACTTGTGATCCTCTTGGCTCTGCCTCCCAAGCTGCTGGGATTACAGGTGTGCACCACCACACCCAGCTACCATATCACATTTATGCATCATACTTCAAAGTATGGATGAGAAAGACAAAACTTCAAAAGACTAGAATTTAGAACAAGAAATAATCTCTTTGTATTTCCCAAAATGATTTTCATAAGTATTCATGTAAGTGTGGCAAACCCTTAGCAGTACACATCTCTCATAGAGAATCACAGGACATCTGAGCACATTGCAGACTATAAGAAGTCCTTCTGTAAAGGAAGGTGTTAAAGTTTGTATAACCTAAGTGTTTTCCAAGCTTTTTGTTGGTGTGTTTGAGAAACATAAATTTAGCAAAAAGATCATGCACCTTAATAGTAACAAAGCTACCCCCTGGCTGCTGACCCTGGGTTCTTTCAAGCACATCCTGATGGTACTTTAACTTGTGTCTCACACAATGCAGAGAAGATAACACTGAACTGATTCCATGCCTCCTACCAGGGAAGACCATAATCTGGGAGAGCTACCCGGCTGCAAAGTGGATTCTCTCAGCAGCGACCTCTAGACAGAGTGCTGGCAGCATTGAGGCTTGGGATAGTTGCCTGAAGCAGAGGGGCAGAGAGAGAGTGGAGCCCAGGCATAACTTCATAATTGTTCCTAAAGACCCACAAAGGTGGACAGGGGATAATAGGCAGAATTCAGCAAACTGGATGGAAAGTTGTCATCAGCCAAGTGATCTTTCTACTCAGGGAGGTCTCTGTCACGAGGCTGGGGCAACAGGTAAGACATATAGAGAGAAGGGTTGAGAATGTATAAGGCAGGCTCCACTGGGAGGGAGTTTGGGTCAGGCCTACCCTAAGAGAAACCTAAGGCACTAGGTGGACTAATCAGAACTCAGAGAAATGGACCTTCAAAAGGTCCAAGGATAAAACCTGGGTCTGAGCATCACATGGCAAAGAGAGACCCACTCTTGGAAGCACTGAGTCTCAGAATGAATTGGCAAAACTTTGGCAATTACAATAGTAAAAGAGCTTGCAGAATCCTCGGTCTGGAAAAGAGGCTATTCTGAGCCTGGACTTGAGTCTGGCCTGCTATTTACTGCTTTGAGAAATGTGAGGCAGAACCAAGAATCAACACCTTACTGCTCAGAGGCTCTGTGGGTGGACAACTCAGGCCCCTCCAGTAGCCTCATCCTCAGTCACCTTCAGCAGATCCCGGGCCTTCTCAAGTTGCAAAGTGAATGCCACTTCCAAATTCTCTCCACTCCTCACTCATTCTTTTAGTCAACACATAATTACTGATCATGATAACATGGGATAGGTGCCATGATTGGAGAGAAAATGAGGATTCCTGGGTTTTATGGTCTGGTGAAGTAAAGAGACATTGATTGAATGCCTTATTGTTGTGGTTGTTGTTAGGTGCCGTCAAGTAGGTATCTGACTCATAGCGACCCTCATAGGGTTTTCAATGGCTGACTGTTTCGGGATTGCCTTGGGAGTGGATTGCCAGGCCCTTCTCCCATTGAATGCCTTATAGTCACACAAAAACTGCAGTGGTGACAAGCACTATGTTCTGAGTCTATATTGGAGGGATTTGACCTAATCAGGAAAGGGGAGAGGGCACTTGGCTTGTAACTGGGAACGTCTATAAGACAGTAACATATGGGAAGTAGAACTGGAGGGCTAGGGGCAAGAGCACATGGTGCAAAAGGGGTGTTAGAAGATCAGGACAGACTACACCTTGCAGGAAATTGAGCTCCTATTAAATAAT
This sequence comes from Pedetes capensis, assembly GCA_007922755.1. Lineage (NCBI taxonomy): Eukaryota > Metazoa > Chordata > Mammalia > Rodentia > Pedetidae > Pedetes > Pedetes capensis. Next base: position 71,683 of record VMDO01002925.1, on the reverse strand, counting down.
TTCATCTGTATGCTATGAGTAAAAGGAAGCCAGTAAATGTTTTAAGCAAGAAGGTGCATATTGATATTTGTGTGTACATGTGTTGATTTTTTTAATGGAAAATTTCAAAAATATCCCAAAATAGAGAAAGCAGTAAAATGAACCCCCTATTACACATAACCCAGCTTCAATGATAATCAACATTTTGCCTATCTTGTTTGATGTCCCTTCTACCCATTATTTTTCTGTAATACTTTGAAGTAAATCACAAACATGCAATTTCATCTAGAAATGTTTTAGTATGCATGTCCAATTGGTAGGGACTTTGTTTTTCAGATTTGTGTTTTGAAAAAATCACTTCAGCTATACAAGGAAAGATTATATAGGACACAAAGTTGATATGGGTAAACTTGTTGATCTAAAGAAGAGGGAGGTTAACTTGGACATTCATAGTGGTGGCAATAATGGAGACACCAGATGGGGTCCAGAAATAGTTATGAAATAAAATCAAGAAAATCTGCTGATGGACTAGATATGGGTTTAGAGAATGGGAGATGTCCAGGTTGACATGAAGTTTCTAGATGGAGGAATGATGGTACCAATCACTGAGAGGAGTTGCTGAATTTTGGACATGCTGAGTAAAACCTACCTCAGCAACCTCTAAGATGGATTATCTACTCAATAAGCTGCTGAACACCTGTAGCCGTAGCCCTGTGGCATCCCATCCCATCAGATCTCCAAAGCTAAGCAGGGTTGGGCCTGGTTAGTACTTGGATGGGAGACCACCTGGGAACACCAGGTGCTGTAGGCTTGGGAGACAGACCTGGCAACCCACTCCCAAAAATCCATCCACCATTGAAAACCCTATGAACAGCAGAGAAGCACTGACAAAATGTTTCACCTGTTGTACATAGGGTCCCTATGAGTCAGATACCGACTCTATGGCACCTAACAAAAACAACAAACTGCTGAACATAGGCCTGCAGCTGAAGGAGTAGTCTTGGCTAAGATGCACACATGTGAGTAACCACTTAAGAAATGTTAACTGAGGACATGGGCATAGCTGAGATTAAGCAAGTAAATTACTCAAACAGAGAGAAAAGAGAGCCTAGAACTAAGAAACTCTACATTTAATGGTTGAGTAGAAGAACATATTCCTGGGAAGAAAAGTTTAAGAGGAATTGTCATAGAGGTAAGAGGAAAAATCCAGGAACACAAATATTCAGGGAAAAAATTTCTTCAGAAGCCTTTCCACATTCTAGAGAAGCATCCAGGGAGCACAGAGGGCATTTGACAACAATGGATCCTATTGTTCAACCCCAGGAGAGAAGGACACTGATCCTTTGAATGTCCCTAACCCCATCTCGCCTTTAGCCATACCACTATAGCATCTGATCCTGTCAGATCTCAGAAGCTAGGCAGGGTCAGGCCTGGTTAGTCCTTGGATGGGAGACCTCAGAGGAACACTAGGTGCTATAGGCTTGGGAGAAGGACCTGGCAACCCGCTCCCAAGAAACAATCAGCCACTGAAAACCCTATGAATAGCAGAGAAGCACTAACAATAGTGTTTTGTCTGTTGTACATAGGGTCTCTATGGGTCGGACACCAACTAGATGGCACCTAACAACAACAACAACCCTATCTAGACACTCTCACACAAATATGACACTTATAGTCCTTTAATAACCTCTGAATCTTTAGTACCTAATGCCCCAATATTTGGTGGCCTCTTCCTGAATGTGAGTTGAACCAAGCATAAGACTATGATAGAACTCCACCTTCAAAAGAACAGAACTCTTGACCACAGTCATAAATGTCACCAATGCTCCCTGATGTGTAAATCTCCAAGCCTCTGAGAAACCTGGAGAAGCCTCTGACTCTCCTCCTAGTGACTCTGAGCCCAGGACAGGCAGAGCAAAATTAAATACAACTGACATTTGGATTATCTGCACGACTGCCCGCTTCACTAACATGAATAGAAAGTTAACTGAGTTCCCTTATTAAAACTTCCTTTGCCAGAAATATTGTTGATGGCATTTTTAATCACTATTAGCCTGCAGGTTGTGTCAGCAGTGTTTATCAGCTTTTGCTGCTGGGCTCAGGCCCATGTGACTGACTCCTGTCATTTTAGTTAGAGATGGGAAGAAGCGCACAAATGAACCTGGAAGCATCTGAGTTACTCTTCAGCAAAGAATTCATAGTGCTGCCATAACTCACCGTGGTAACATCAGCAACCAAGCAAGGAAGGTTGGGCCCCCTCAGCTCCAGACAAGAGAAGAAAAATAAAGTGCATTGTGGAGAAGCAAAAGTTGAGGAATATTGTGATGCATGGAGTACAAACCAAATAAATGGGGAATGGAGAAATACAGGATTAATGCAGGAAACTCCTTTCAAAATCTCCCTCTGTGCTTTTTGTACTATCATACAACCAGAGATTTCAGAATGCTCCAATTGTTGTTTTTATGCTCAGATTAAGGTCAGGAGGAGATGTGTAGGCTCCAAAATGGTGGTAAACTAAGGACTATTTCTTTCTGGCTTTGGAAAGGATTTAGACACATGCATTCACATCTAGAGCTCCAGGAATTCTCAACTCAGTGTGGAGCCTAATTTAGATGCTGGTGCACAGACAGCATCTTCACCCACTCTTCTACCCAGTGTTTCCCTACTACACACTGAGGACAGGACCTCCTTTCTTAGGCTGATGCAAAGTGCTTGACTTTGCTTAGCAAACTTTCTTACCATGTGGCCATCTACTTAGCTCATATTTTCCCTTTTCTGGAATGGGGTAAGTGTACTCAAATGTTAACACTGAACAGCTCTGATAATTGTTTAAATATCAGAGGTTGAATCTGGAAGCCAATAAACTCTTTTAGTAACTAAATAAACCAAATACTACCCTCAGTTCTGGGACTGGGATTTAGCTCAGTTGGTAGAGCACAACTCTGCAGTCTCTGAGGTCCTAGGTTCGATCTCAGCACCACAAAAATGGGAGAAGGATGTGACAATCCACTCCCAATCCCAAAACAATCCACCATTGAAAACCCTATGAGGGTCACTGTGAGTCGGATACAACTTGACAGCACCTAACAACAACAACAACAACAACAACCCCCAGTTTTGGTACAAAATGCATTCCACTGTGCTTTTACCAGTACAGTAATTACTGCCCTGCATGCAAAGGGTTGTCTGCTTCTCTGTGCCTTTAAGTGAATGTAAGCTCTTGGAGGGCAGAGTCTCTGTGTATTTACATCTAAATTTCAAGGTCTTCATGAAGCTAACTAATGACTCATATTTGGAGTTCTATAAATATTTTTGGATAAATGAAAGAGACAAAAATATTCAGTTCACTGATTTTTATCTTTCCCTGAACTTGGAGAATTTTCATAAAATAGATCTGTAAGGGATCATAAAAGTTATCTAATACCATCCTCTCCATGCATGGAGGAGAACTGGGAAGCCCACAAATCTAACTCACATGAGCTGAACATGGACTCGATGGCTTCTTATTGTCTTAGTGATGCCCATTTTGGTGCATCACACCAAACACACTTTTTTCCCCCTTCTCATTTGCTGCCAGGAGCTCCTTCCAAGCTAATATTCCCAGGGAACAACAAAATGAGGAAGATATCCTCAGTTCTTCCAGTAAAGGCTCTCAGAACCCTAGGCCATGAGAGTTTCCCATCATCAGAGAAAACTGAAGGTCTCAACAGACCATGAAGGGTTCAGTGATTTGTCAGCACCACTAGTTAGTAGCAGAGAAATCTAGTGAGTGACAGAGATAGGAACAACCCAAGTCAGATTCCTACTGTCACATCACCTTCCTCCTAAACTTTAGAAATTTATATTCTGATTTTGTGCCTTCCCATCTTCAAAGATTCTCCAGAGCCTATGACCCAAGAATCTGGAAGGAAATTTGTACTCACTCATTCACCTACAAGAATGTGCCATTGAAGCTGTCTTTTAGTCCTGTAATAAAAATTTCTGCCTAAGGCAGCTGCCATTTATAACACAACTGCTTGTGAGCCCCTTAGACCCCATCACGTCATTTTTCCCCAGGATGTATAGGTTGAAATTCTTTTTCTTTGCCTTTCTCTCTGCCTCACATGCTTGAATTTTTGAACTTCATTTCTGTTGTCCTTCACTTTTTGCCAAGTGCTGTAATTATGTTATTTCAAGCAGAGGTGTTCTCTCCCCAGCACAGTATGTGGGGGTCATCTCAGTGACACACAGATGCCCAGAAACTGAGAATTTTCAGACTCTGGTTTCAGATGCTAGTAATGATTTCTCTCCCAAGGCCTCTCACAGAGTAGTCCAATGTTAGCAGTTCTCACCCAATAAAAGGAATTTCCACAGGCATTTAATCTGTCTTTTAACTGAAATCTTAAGTCTGAAAATGTGAGGAGAATGACTTTGGTCTAAATGCAATAATGTTGAGACAGGATTGACCAGTAGTCTCTGGCCAGGAAGACTTCCCTTCACCAGGGGCTCTTTGTTTCTTTTGTCTTTCTTTCTTCACTACATAATAGCAGATCCTGTCCTAAGAGACAACTGTGCATGTATTTTCCTTTTTGTGGAGATGTCTAAGACTGTCAGTTTGAGTAAAGATTTGGGGGCTTAGGAATTCAGCTGTGATCTGTCTGAAGGTGATTCTTGTACTTGAGTTACATGAATCACTGCTCCAGAGAGAGCCAGGTCCAAAAGTAAACACAGAATAAAGAGCGTCTATAAATTCAAAATACTCAAGGGACCTGCAGAATCCTGCAGACGGACTCTGCTGGCATTGTAGTAGAATACAGTGAGTTTGCCTTTTAATTATCCCAATATAAGATTGACTCATTGTTTCCATTGTTTGTAGTACACTCTGCTACAGGGTAAAAATAGCTCTTCATTCAGAGCCCCAAAGTGTTTAAGGTAGCTAGACTTGATTTCAGGGACTCTTTAGCTAGTTAGTGATAATGGTTATAGGACTAAATTAATGAGGCGAAGGTCAGGTGACCAATTTGCTATTTCTTTTCCAGATCCAAAGATGGAGTCTTTTAACATTCCTACAAGTGCATGCCATGGCCATAAGGGAAAGTACATATTAGAAGGAAAATTAGGAAATTAAGAATAGCAAATTTACCAGGTACTAGGACAAACCACTTGAAACATAGGCAAAGGTCTCCTCTGACATTGCTGTAAAATTAAGTTACTTCAAAAGGAGGTAACTCTTCTGCTTATCTCACCTTTTCCTCATATTGGAAGAAATTCACCTGCACAATCTGCTAGATTATATGTAACATTTGATAAATGAAAACATATTCATTGATCCATTCAACAAATATTAATCACCTACTGTGCTCTAAGCACTGTCCAAGGCTCTAGGAATACACAGATGAACAAAACAAAGCCTCTACCCTAGCTGTTGACTAAAACACTGGCTATTGATTAAAACAACTTTGAAGGTTTTACCTAGGCCCTCTGGTTCCTGCTCTGCTCTCTGCTCCTGGTCTGCCATGTTGGGAAGAGCTCTTCTCTGCCACAGGTCTGCTGCCTGCTCTGCCCTTCCTTCCCTGCTGTTATTGACTGACGTGCTCTGAGCCCATGAGCTAAAATAAGCCTCTCCTTCCATAAGTTGCTTCTGTCAGGCACTTTGTTCACTGTGACAGGAATTAATTAATAGTCTGAAGTAGGGTCAAGTGTGACAAGTTCAGGAGATATAAAACCAGTGCAGCTAGAGCACAGTGGAAGAGGAGCATGGTGAGAGGTGAAGCAGGATAGGGAGGCTGAGGCCAAATCATGCAGGACCTCAAGACCACGGCAGGGAGTTTGCCTTCTATTCCAATTGCAAAGTGACACTGCTGGTGAGTGGTCATAGCCAGGGATGGCCACTGTTGATCCTCACCTCCTGGTGCTCATGCCCTTATATTATCCCCTCTACATCATCTCAGAATTGTCTGTGTGAACAACAGCAGAGGGCAGAAGTGAAGACATGTGACTTCTAAGCCTAGACCATGATTTTCCAACAATGACACTATTGACATTTTGGACCAAAAATTCTTTGTTGTGGGAGGCATTATAGAACATTCAGCAGAGTCCTGGCCTTAGAGCTAGGTGCTAATAGGCAGTCATCCTTGTGGAGAATGTAATAACAAAAAACAAAAACTCCTAATTCCCAGGGGTGGGTGTGTGTGTGTGTGTGTGTGTGTGTGTGTGTGTGTGTGTGTGTGTGTGTGTGTGTTTTCCCCACAGCTGGGAATCACTGTGTTGAGTCATAAGGAACATTTTGCCTATTATCTTGTTCTCTCTCTCTGACTGCTTACCTTTGGGGAAGCTGGCTGCCATGTTGTCCTAACACTGAGGCAACTGCACAGAGAGGCCCACATGGTGAAAAATAAGGCCTTCTGTTAACAGCTGTGTGAGCCACCTTAGGACAGACCTCATAGTCCCCATCAAGGCTCAGGTGACTGCAGCTGGCCAACTCCTCAACTGCATCCCTTCCCTGTGAGATATCCTGAGCCAGAACCTCCTGGTTAAACTTGTCCTAAACTCTTCACTCATAATAACAGTGAAAGGATGACTTTATGTTGCTAAAGCTGATTTGTAGATAGTTAATTATGCAGCAAAAGATAACTAACACACAAGATTTCATCTCTCTGGCTGCCATGTGGAAAATAGACTATAAAAGAGGCAAAGGGAGATGTTGGGTAGAGGTTGGAACGCAGTTGTTATAATTCAAGCAAGAGATATGGGGGCCTAACCTAGAACTGCAGCAATAGTTAGGGTCACTGCTAGCTATTACAGCATTACTGTGAAAATTAGAAAGATGCATTTCGTTCTCAAAACATCTCATTTATATTTGTTAGAAGATTGTTGTAATATTCCAAGTTTTTTTTTTTTGAGAAGGTGAAACATTTAGGCCATCTGTGAGAATTTTTTTATATAAATACAAACCTGTGATTTCTATTATATTAGTGGGAATGTCATTGTGCTATGGATAACCTATATAATCAGATATGGAGATTCTAGTAGTATTTTACAGAAAAGTTCTCAGATGGGTATTTTGGATATACTGTTAGTTTGGGTGCTGAATATAAAGAAAACTTCTGGCTTGGGGCCTCAGTAATTAGTTGATCAAAGATTCTGTTCAAAGAAATGGGAACGATGAAAGGAGGACCCAGTGCAGATAAAGGAAAACCAACAGTTCTCTTTTGACCATGCTATGTTGGAGGCTCCCAGCAAATAACCAAATCAAGATGTCAAGCAGGAAACTGAATTTATGAGGCTAGATCACAGGGGAGAGTACAGAAGTAAATATATATATTTTGTAAAATATATATATATATTGGAGTCATCATCATTTAAAATTAATTTAAAATTATAGGTCTAGATAAGATTATCTACGAAGAATGTGTTGAGAAGAGAAGATGCCCAAAGACTGAATGCTACCTGAAATGTTCCAGCACTTAAAGGTTAGAAAAACAAGAGAATCAATAATTAAAATATGAAGTTTGATCGCATGAAAGTAGAAGGAAGAAGAGAGCGTGGTGGTCTGAGAATTCAGAGCATAAATTTCAAAAGGATGGTCAGTAGAGACATTATCAGACCTACACACACATACTGATCAAGGACACCAGTGCTTTGTATGTATCAGACACCAAATAATTCTTAATCAATGAATGAACAAATAATAATAGCAAGCATACATATTGTGTTTCCTATGTACCAGACATTGTTATAAGACCTGTACATAGGTTAAGCCTAATAATCCTCACCAGAACTCTTTAAAGTAGAAACTAGAATCCTGACTTTAAGATGAAAGAACTGAGGCCAAGAAATATTAAATAATCTTCCCAGGGTGACTGCTAAAATGTAGCAGAGCAAGGATTAGGTCTCACAATCTGGCCTCAGATCAAATGATCTCAATCTCTAAGATGTGCTGCTAATAAGTGAGTGAATGAGATAATGGTAAATTTCTAAAAAAACTTTTTATGTGCCTTTGGAATATTTTATTGGTTGACTTCTGAATCTTATCCTGTTCAAGCTGTTTTTAAGTTCATTGCTTTCCCTGAAATCACTCTTTCTGGTTGGCATAATGAGGCCAACCAGGAAGAGATGGGGCAGTGGGGAGAGTCCAGCCTTCCATTAAAACAGGGCCATGCATGATGCACAAAGCAATATCATTGTGCTAGCAACCAAGTAGACCTTGGCTCACTGACAGCATCATGAGTTAGAGCATTTGTTTTAAATTTTTATAGAAGAATCTATTTTCAGAGCCTCACAGGTTCTAACTCCTACTTTTTGCTTACGTTCAGCTATGCAGGTTAGTTCCTCCTTTTGGTCTATGGACATCTTTTGTGACCTATCTCACATTCTCTCAACCCACCTTCTTAACTCTTGTTCTTACTGTGAGCAATCAGGTGCACACAGGTATAATCCGACAGCATCTTGCCTCAGTTGTGCCCTGTATCTCTGGCTTTCTGCCCAGGGTTTCTCTGCACCATCAAGGGGAAGCCTTGTGCCACTACTCTTCTACTACCCCCCAACACACACACACATAAACCTGATGGGCAAGGGAACATAGCTCCTGGCAGAGATGAGCCATGGAAATTTCAAAGTGGCCAGTTTGTCTTTCATGCCACCTTTGGTGCTTGCCCACTGCACCCAGGCCAGCACATGCATAGATCCAGAAGTGCAAGGGAGTTGAAACTTCATTTGTGTCTTTGACCAATGGGAGACAGTATGTGGTGAATAAATATACTTCTCTTCAGTGAGTCTGATGACACCACTAAGAGGGGTGTTATACGACTCCTCAGAGGCCCCCTGAAGTATTCAGCCCCAGCTTTCCATAGTGATGCCTTCCATAATGCAGACTGGCTTTCTCGTCTTCCCTATTTTACTTCCTGGACACTCATTCTGTCCCTAGAGGTCACTCCTCCAAATAAATTACACACATCAAGTTCTTGCTTCAGTCTCTGCCTTTTGAGTAAACTACATTAAGGCCATTCCAGTCACATGATCAGTGAACAAACAAGAGCATGAGGCTGAGTCCTACTCATAATCAGGCCCCAGGATTTAGAAACATGCTTGGGTTGAGCTCTGTTTCTGCTGACCACTTACTAACTAACCTTAAACAAAACATATAACTTATCTGTGACTCAATTTTCTCACGTACAAAAAATGTAAAGAATAAGAATAGCATGCTCCCAGGGTGTTATGAGATAATGAATATAAAAACAAAGTGATGGGTTTATGTAGAATTGGTAGATGTTTGTTTTCAAATGTCAATGGCCTACACGTGTGTGTGTGTGTGTGTGTGTGTGTGTGTGTGTACGTACAAAGCATGTCCTTTATCCCTACAATGTTTCCAAGCCATTATTCTAAAACACATTTACATAGTATGGTGTCCACTAGTCAGATGTGATTAAATTTACATGAAATAAAATTAAATAGAATTAAAAATTCAGTTCATTAATCACATCAACCACATCTCGAGCACTCAATAGCCACATGTGGCTGGTAGCTACTATATCTTTGGATAGTCTAGGTATAGAACATTTCCAATATCACAGGATGTCCAATTGGATGGCATTGCTATTCAATATTCTTATTGAAGAGAAATATGAGGCAGGGGGGGGGAAGATCATGTCTTAGATTCTCTAAAGCCATGCCTATTAGCTAGCTATCCAAGAATTTCCATCTGGCTGGGATCTGGGCCCCTCATGACTGGGGCATGGTATCCAGAGCCAGGTTTTCTAGGCCAGTACAGGTGTCAAAGCACATAGCAGACACCACTCCTCTGAGCAATAGAATGTCATCTTTTTACCTGCTGGTTGGCACAGTGGAAACTGAACATGAATAAAAATGAGATCAAGCCCAGCCATGTTACAGAGGCATGGCCAGTCACAAAATGCCCCTGTAGGCATGTTGCCAGCTCACTGGCCACACAATCATCTGTATAAGACCCAGGCTGATGATGGGAGCCTCTGCATCCATGCAATATGCCTAAAAAGACACAACAGGGGAAGATATACCACTAGTACCAAATGCAGATTTAAGGGTGGAAAATCCTCTATTCTTCAATGCTGTTTCCTGCCCAAGTTTTTGGAGGTTGGGGTGATTTTCCATTAGGGGTGCTACAGGTGCCATCATACTTCTATTGACCCATAACCCTGATAGGTGGAGGAACATAGCTCCTGGCAGAGATGGGCCATGGATATTGTGAAGTGGCCAGTTTGCCTTCCACACCTCATTGGTTCCTGACCATTCACTGTCCATTGCTCTCATGTAGGCAGGGCCCAGCCTGGGACTACATTCACTCAGAAGGTTAATGGATTTGATGGTTTCCTGCCCAACCTTCCCCACTGTCAAAATTTATCAGTGTGTCTGAGTAATCCATGCTAAAGTAAAAATGAGTAAAGATGTTATCCCTAGAGGGCTAAAGTTAACAAAAACATTCTTGAGATGCAAAACCTTAACTCCGTAATTCCCCAAGAGGAAATCTATTTGTTGATCTGAAAGTCACTAATCCCCAATAGCAATGCTGCCTGTTTTTACATCTACTTCTATCTCCCATCAGATGCACACGTGCACAAAGAATAATGATCACAGAGCTTTGAAAAATAAAAACTAGCTCTCTGCAGAGATAATGTAAGGTTGTCGACCCTTGCCTTAAGCCACATGTCAATAAGACTGATCCTGACACATCCACAGTTCCTGACACCCACAATGGAAGGGAGACCAGGGCCATATTTGACATTCTTGATCTTCCTTGTATCTCTTCTCCTCATGGTTCACATGGCCATGCTTCTGACCCATAATACCCTCTTGGATATGATATGTTCTTTTTCTACCTGCCTTTCTTAGCTCTGCATGACCACTTTGCTGTCAATTCTTGGTATTGGAATATGTGCCTGGCATTAGTTCCCAAACTGACATCCCACCTTACTTAAAACCTAGAAAGTAAAGCTCTATGTATAATATAGAAAAAGTGGTACATCAAATAGTAGCAGAATCCAATAATGGATACAGGTTTAGATCTTTCAGTGTCCCTCTTTACACTAGTACATAAAACTATTACAAAAATTGCTGGAATTATAGGCATGTGGCACAGCACCAGGCACTCTATCAACTCCCCCCCTCCTATTTTTCTTTTTTTTTGTTGTTGTTTTTAATTTTATTTTCCTCATTTCTTTTTTCAAATGTAAATGCTATCTTCTTTTTATTTATCATTTGCTGTCTATGTACCTCTCTTTTGTGATTTATTATATTTTTATTAGCATTTTTACTTTTTTTTTTTTTTTTAAGAAATCTCTTAGGCTTTTTACTTCTTATTGTTAGGCCCAAGCAGAAAGAGATCAGACCATCACATTAGGCCATATGTGAAGCAAAAGGCTTTTATTATTAGCACCTCTGTGAAGGTTGATCCTAAAAGGAGCAGCAGCTGCCTGCCGAGAGTAGAGGCTTTTGGCGAGGGGAGGCAAAGGGAAGTGGCTGCTGCAAGGAAATAGGCTGATGAAATCCTCTGACTTCTTAGCCTCCCAGGTGATGCTAATATGAATGTCTGGTTGAGAGCCATAGCTTAAGCCAAAAGTTCCCAAACTTTACTACACAGAAAAACACCTAAAACCAGTGCTGTGTTGCACACCTGTAATCCCAGAAACTCCAGAGGCTGAAGCAGGAAGAACAAAGGTTCAAGGCCAGAGGCAGCCTGCACAACTTAGTGAGACCCTGTGCAGGCAACAGGCCGTTGGGGGTCGGTAGTGGAAAAGTACAGAACATATCTGCCCATGAAGCTGGGACCTTACATTTATTCCACTTCTTATATTTATTTAATTTTGTTAATTTTTTATTGTACACAACCAGGTTTTTAAAAATTTTTTGGTCTTTTATTTCCCTATTTGTAACAGTTTTTTCCTTTGTTCTTTTTCTTTTTCTTTTCTTTTACTTGACCCTCACTGCTTCTTTCTTTCTCCTGTTTTATGCCCCGCCTTTTTCTTTCAGACAATTACTATTTTTATTTTATTGAACATATTTGTAACTTCCTAGCTTACTCTATATTACTGTCACCATTTTGTGTTCTATGAACATTAGTGGTGTAGTATTTGGCTTTAATTGATTTTAAGTGTATTCCTATACCTGGTTTGGTTGAATATTATGCCTTTTACAGTGGTTTTTCTTCTCTTGGCATGGTACAGGGGACTGAGGTCTCAAGAGAAAGATGCTCACTATAAAAAAAGATCTACAAATAAAACTTGAAGAAATATCCATCCCAACAGATGCATAAATCCTAAAACAGAATCACAAGAAACATGAAAAAGCAAGTTAGCATCATATTAAATAGAGAAAAACTGAAGGCATCTCCTCTAAGTCCAGAAATGAGACAAAGATATCCACTCTCTCCACTGTTATTTAATATAGTAATTGAACTCAACCACAGCAATAAAGCAAGAGAAAGAAATAAAAAGGATAAACTAGAAAAGTTATTTGTTGTTTTTGTTAGTTGACATCATGTTTGGTCCAACTCATAACAATCCTATGAACAATAAAACGAAACACTGTGCCAAGCATATAATCTTTTTTATGTTTAAGCCCATTGTTGCAGACACTGTGTCAATGCATCTAGTGGAGGAGGGTTTTCCTTTTTTCATTGATGCACCACTCTCCCCCAACATGATATCGTTCTCTAGGGACTGGTCCCTCCTGATAACATGTCCAAAATACATAAGACACAGTCTAGCCATCCTTGCTTCCAAGAAGCACTCTGGTTGCACTTCTTCTAGGACAGATCTGTTGTTTCTTTTGGCAGTCTGTGGTATATTCAATATTCATCTTCCAATATTCAATATTCATAATTCAAAAGCATCAATTCTTCTTCTGCCTCTCTTATTCACTGTCCAGCTTTCACAAGCATAAAGTAGGAAAGGAAGATCTCAAATTATTCTTTTCGTCAGATTATATCCCAGACTTAAAAGACCCTAAAAACTCTACCAGAAAACTCTTAGAGTTTATAAGCACTGTCAGCCAAGGAACAGGATTCAAAATCTACATACAAAAATCAGTAGCTTTCCTTTATAGCAATAACAAATAGGCTGAGAAAGAAATCAAGAAAACAGCCCCACTCACAATAGCTTCAAAAGAGAATAAAATACTTAAGAATAAACCTAACCAAAGAGGTGAAAGATCTCTACATGAAAACTTCAAAATACTGAAAAAAGAAATTGAAGAAAGCCACAAAAGATGGAAAGACCTCCCATGCCCATGGATCAGAAAAGTTAATACTGTGAAAATGTCCATATTACCAAAAAGCAACCTATAGATTCAATGCAATCTCCATCAAAATTCCAATGGTGTTCTTCACGTAAATAAAAAAACAACAACAACCAATCCTAGAATTCATATGGAAGCATAAAAGACCCTAAATCAAAGCAATTCTGAACAGGGAAAACAATGCAGGAGACATCACGATTACCTAATTTCAAATTATAGTACAGAGCCATAGTAGCAAAAACAGTATAGGACTGGCACCACAACAGACATGTAGACCAATGGAATAGAATAGAAGACCCAGAAATAAACTCATGCAGCTATAGTCCCCCAATATTTGACAAAGTTGCCAAAAATAAAAGTTGGGGAAAAGATAGCTTCTTCAACAAATGGTGCTGGGAGAAATGGATATTTTCATGTAGAAGACTGAAACTAGTTCCTTCTCTCTAACCTTGTGCAAAAATCAGTTCAAAATGCATGAAAGGAGTCTTGTGCTCCCACAGCTGCCTGCATTATCACCATGGCTGCCTCACAAGTATCACTGCTGCCCACTGCTCTGCAGCCACTGCCGCAGGACGGGCTGTATGATTAGGCCATGATCTTCAATGATTCCTCAGTTCAATATTCCTCAGTTCTGTGATGTTCTTCATGACACATTTATGGAGTTTGTGGTGGGCACAGGAGATCACTGCCAGGCACAGCACAGCCTCCATGCAGATAAGTGAACTGTAGAAATTCACAGCTACTCCACTGAGAAGTCCCCATAAGAGTAGTTAACTTGGACACAGAAGTGTTGAATTGAATTCTGCAGAGCATGTTACAAGAGTTCTGACCTGGAAGAGGTAAACCTCAGAGCACTTTCTTTCTAGCCTTGGTGTTACTGGAGTGAAGAAAAAATGCTGCTTCTTGTTAGAAGGTTCATTTCATTTCTACTACTCCCAGTTCCATATTTAAAACACTGAGAATTTCAAAGTGGAGTATATCAATGTATGACTGAGGTTTAGCTCAGTTGGTAGAGTACCACTCTGTGGCCCTGAGGCACTGGGTTTGATTCCCAGCACTGCAAAAATGGAAGAAGGACGTGGCAACCTACTCCTAAAATAATCCCCAAACAATTAACCATTGAAAACCCTATGAGGGTCATTAGGAGTCAGACACGACTCAGTGGCACCTAAGGACAACAACATATAAAAGTAGATTTCAGTTTCTTTGCATTATTTCTACTTCAATTTTTTAAATTCTTTCAAAACCCTTTTGAGTATTTTTTAACTAAATCAACATGGCTCAAACGAACCACACTGCTCCTGTGGAAGTCACATACAAGAACAATGAGATTACTTACTATAAACAGTCCAACTGATGTGACCTTAAATGGATTTATAGAGGAACTTAAGGTGCATGGAGTTAGCACAACAGAAAGAGTATGTGAAGCAACTATGACACTGTCCTTGTGAGAAAAAAGGCATTCATGTTCTTAGCTGGCCTTTTGGTCACAATGCACCACTATCCAACCAAATTGTTGATGAGTGGTTAAGTCTTGTAAAAATTAAGTTTTGTGAAGAACTTGGTTGTTGTATCACTGTCCATTGCACTGCAGACCTTAGGTGAGCCCCACTGTATGTTACCCTAGCATTCATTGAAGTTGGAGTGAAATAGGAAGATGCAGTACAATTCAAAAGACAAAAGGAGGGTGGAGCTTTTAACAGCAAGCAACTTTGATATTTGGAGAAGCATTGTTCTAAAATGTGGCTGTGCTTCAAAGACTCCAATAGTCATAGAAACAACATAGCTGCACTTAATAAAACAGGGGCGCCTGATACTACTACCTGGAAGTAGAACTTGAGATGAGACCTAATTTTTCATACATATTAGCCAACATGTTGTCCTGATGAATAAATTTAATGAAGCTTCCATAGAAGTATTGAAAAACAGTTTCACCAGGCTTGACACAATTGCATCCTCTTTGTGAAATTTATGATCAACCTATTTGGACACTTAGCAAAAATTTTTCACTGTTCAGCATTTTAAAATGTGCTTATTACTTGTACCAACTGACCTTTCCTGAAATCATGCAATTTTGAGTTATGTCTTTAAATCTATTCCAATGGCAGAATTTTACCAATATATAAGAGATTTAGAAAGATTAGATGCCAGTATTGACTGGGTGCCAGTATTGATTAGGTGCCAGTATTGATTGCCAATATTGATTAATTGTGCAGGGCACAATACTTGTATTTTTTTAATAGCATATGGAAGCAAAATTCCAGGAACTAATAATATTCTAGATCTTATCTTGTTTATTCCTTCAGTTATTTCAAAAATTTTAGGGTCTATATGGTTATTTGCCTGCTCACTTTTTGTTTTCTTCTCCCATACTCATACCAATATATATCAGGTTTGCTTAATGATTTTTTAAGAAATTTTTACCATGTCTTAGAATGATTATTTAATGATTCTATATGCCTTATTTTGTCCTTTTATGAGAAAACTTCATTATGAATATCTACATTTTTATAGCCTCCACGTGTCTGTCAGTTTGTCATGTTGTGGGTCTTGCATGTTGGTCCGATGCTGAAAGCTATGCCACTGGTATCTCAGATACCAACATGGCCACTCATGGTAGATAGGTTTCAGCGGAGCTTCCAGACTAAGACAGACTAAGGAGAAGGACCTAGCAGCCCACTCTTGAAACAATTAGCCTTGGAAAACCCTGTGAATAGAAGATAAGCCCTGTCAAATATAGTGCAGAAAATGAGCCCCCCAGGCTAGAAGGCATTCAAGAAATGACTGGAGAAGAATTGCCTCCTCAAAGAAGAATTGACCTTAATGATGGGAATGGAATAAATCCCCTGGGACCTCTGTTTGCTAATGTGGCGCGACTCAAAATGGAAAGAAACACAGTGGCTATAACAATGGGCTGGAACATTAAAAAAGATAGTGTGCATGGCACAGTAGTGTTTCCAGTAGTGTTTCCTTCTGTTTTGCATAGGGTCTGTAGGAGTCAGACCCAACCTGATGGCACCTAACAAAAACAAAAACAAAACCCATTGTTATAGAAGTACATGTCTTTAATAATGTCCTCAGACCAAAATAAATTAAGAAGAAACATAAATGGCCAACAATCATATGAAAAAATGTGTAACATCCTTCTTATTGTTGTTAGAGGCCGTCTAGTTGTGTCTGACTCACAGCGACCCTCATAGGGTTTTCAATGGCTGATTGTTTCAGGATTGCCTCACGAGTGGATTGCCACGTCCTTCTCCCATCAACATCCTTAGCCATCAGGAAAATGCAAATCAAAAGTACACTGAGATACCATCTCATGCCAGTCAGAGTAGCCGGTATCAATAAAACAAACAACAAATGCTGGTGAGGATGTGGAGAGAAAGGACCTCTAGTAACTGCTGGTGGGAATGTAGGTATGTGCAGCCCCTATGGAAATCAGTATGGAGGTTCCTCAAAGAACTAAAAATAGAGCTCCTATATAAACCAGCTATATCATTCTTGTGAATATATCCACAGAAATATAAATCAACACCCCATAGAAATAACTGCTTATCCATGTTTATTGCAGTGCTATTAACAATAACCAGGATGTGGAATCAACCTAAATGTCTATTAAGATGAATGAATAAGGAAAATGTGGCATATATACACCACAGAATTTTATTCAGCCATAAGGACAGATTATGTTATGGCATTTTCTGAGCCAGGCATAGTGCCTCATGCCTGTAATCCCAGAGACTTGGGAGGCAGAGTCAGGAAGATCACAGGTTGGAGGCCAGAGGCAGCCTGCCTAGTTTAGTGAGACCATGTCTCATGATAAAAAATAAAATAAAAAATGGGCAGCCTAGTAGTAGAGTACTCGCAAAGTATGTGAAAGGCCCTGGGTTTAAAACCCATGGACCACCAATAAATAAATAGATAGATAGATAGATAAATAAATAAATAAATAAATAAATAAATAAGATTATGGCATTTTCTGGAAAATGGATAGAACTAAAGACCATCATTTTAAGCAAAATAAGCCAGAACACCCCCCCCCCGAAAGAGATGCATCACAGTTTTCTCTCATATGTGGATGTTAAATTTCAATATGTATTCAATATTTTATCATAGAAGTCATGAAAGTAGAAGGGGGCCTATGTAGGGGGGAAGGGACTAGAGAGAAAGGGAGGGGGCAATCAGAAAGGTTAATGGGGGAAAGGGAAGAGAAATATCACATTTTGCCATCAAAAGCAAACTCTGGAGTTTTATATCACCACACACACACACACACACACACACACACACACACACACACACACACAAGACATACAAGCAGAAGGGAGACCACTGGTGGTGAGGAAAAGGATCAGATGGGGCAGTGTCATGAGAGGGTGATGGGGGAAATGAACATGAGCTATGCACAATGACATGCATGTATGGAAACGTCACAATGAAACCCACTAAGATGCATATGGACTAAAAATTACTAATAAAACTTGGTTTGGAATTGAATAGAAATTTCTGCCCTTTTGACCCTGGAGCCTCCAAGCTTCCAGGTCACAGTTGGTAACCCAGGAGATGATTAGACTTAAGTACCTGTTTATTTTGACAATTTTCCCCCCATTCTCTTGAATACTTCTAAAAAAGAAATAGACACTTATTTGATCAGCTTGTGAAGGGAAATTTTCCTTTGTTACTCTCGCACAACTGAGGAGTATAAAGAATGTGATCATTTACAAAACCAGGTGGAATGGCTCATTTTCCCTTAATTTTCACCACATGCTTAAGGTGATACTTTCATGAACACAGCAAAAAAAATAAACAGAAGAATGATTCACTATTTTCTCAAGCAGATTTTTGCAGTGACATTTTGCAACAAGATAGAAATTATTTCTCAAGGAAAAAAAATCTCATCTTCACACACAAACAAAAGGAAGAAAAAAAACCCACAAAAGTGACATTTTTCTTCCCTGGAGAACATTGTTCTTTGTATGAGACCTGCCTTTCACCTCTGCAGTCAGCTCCAGGTGTTAATAGAAAATGCTTTGGTGTGTCTAACTCCTGCAAACCATGAATCATTTCTAATCCCACAGAAATGAAAAAATTAACATCTTGAGTTTATGGGGCTGGCATTCATTCACCTATGAAACCAGGCCTCATATTTTAATATAAACATTTCTGGACAAAAAGCCAGGCTTAAAGAAGAGAATCCCAAACTTATATGCTATTTAGCTCTGCTCTCTATCCTCCAACTTTAAAAACAGGCACATGCACAACAAGTCAAGACCCTTTGTACTGGTTCAAAATACTACTGGCACCACAGCAATCAAACAGCAAAGTAATTTGCTCCCACAAATCCCTTTCAAATGGCTAGCTGGAGCAATTCACGGTATATGTTTTGTCCTTCCATTTTAATAGCTAGGCCAGAGGTATGTGGGCCATAAATAATTATTTGAGGGTGAGGGACAAAAGAGAGACGAAGAAAGGAGTCATTCCAAATGAAAGGTTTTATACCACTTCAACATCTGTGGCCACCAAATAAAAATGAATGTGCTTTGGCCTTTGTAGCCAGTGGGTGTACTCCCCATTCTTCACTTGATGATAAGGACACTGATATTTTTCCAACTTAGCAAGTGTGGAGGAGGTGAAAGCCAGGATAAAGATAGACACTTCTGTTTACTCGGATTATACAACTACCAAGCCTAGAATCTTACTGCAGGGAGAGATTTCAGGGACAGCCTGCCCAGAATGAGTCCCTGACATCATTTAAAATTACAAAATCTCCGGTACTTTCTATTGCCTCCTTCATTGACAGTTAAACAAGCCAGCAGCTCACTGGTCTTGATGACACTGTTTGTCTTGCCCTTTAAAATAATTAGTGATACTTTTAGGGAGGCCAGTGCCTCTTCTCTGACAGCAAGGCCAATCCTGGCAGACAGGTGATTACTGGAAAAATCAACATGGTTGTGCTTTTTGCACAGTCTGGTCAATTATATAATATTATTATTATTCTAAGCTTGTGAAGAGCAGCTGATTCATCTAAAAGTAGCATCTCCAAATAAAAATGCAGGAAACCACTTGAATTTGAATCTCAGAGAACCAACAAATGTTTTTAATGTAACTATGTCCCACATGATATTTGGTGTACACTATACTAAATATATTTGATATTGATCTGAAATTCAAATTTAACCTGTGTGTTAGTCAACTTTCTGTTGCCATAACAAAATACCTGATAGGATCAACTTAGAAAGATGAAAGGTTTACTTTGGTTCACAGTTTTGGAAGTTTCAGTTTATAGTCAGGTGGCCTCGTGGCTGTTGGGCCTGTGCCAAGGCAGCTTATCGTGGCAAGGAGTATTTAGCAGAGCGAACAGTTTTCACCTCATGATAGCTGGGAAGCAAAAAGAGGAAGAGTCAGGGGCTGTGTCACACCATGCCTTTCAAGGGCATGCCGCCTATGACTAGATCTCCTCTTAAAGTTTCCACCACTTTCCAGTAGCACCAACCTGGGAACCAAGCATTTAACAATCCAAGCCTTTGGCAGATGTGCTGGATCCAAACCATTGCAACCTGGATGCCCTACATTTTTATTTATTTGCCAGATTTGGCTGTCCTATGTGGACACCCACTCATTGTAGATCGGTTTATTGGTCAAACATATTTATGCCCACATCCTTCTCACCCTCAGTGGTGGAATTTAAATCTCTACTCTATCGAAAGATGATCTTAGACATGGAATTTGCTTTGGCCTCATGATAGGTGAAGTGTGCTTCTCCCTACCCACTTGAATTGGGCTTGGCCATGAAAGTTACTTTGGCCAATGAGATGTTAGAAAATGTGATACAAGCAGAGATTTGACTTGCCTTTGCACAGATGGACTTGGATTTTTGTATTTCTCTCACTACCATGTTCCCAGGTTAGCTGGGTCCCCAGAATGAACCTGTGTGGGCTAGCCCCAAGCCCAAACTACCATGTGGAGCTGAGCCCACACTGACCCACTGTTTGATGCAGAGCTGCGCAGGCAACCCTAGCTTAGATCAGCCAAAAAATGAGTCAACCTGTATTGTTGCTTTAGGAACTGAGTTTTGGAGCTGTTTATTATGCCACACTATTATTGCAATAACTAAGTAAGACACTATCAATTTGGTTTTAAAGATATGGAAAAAGTCCTTGTTTTCTGAAACAACTTCTTAAAGTACCCAAAGATTTTATTTGGTCTTCACCTATTGCAGATGTTGTTGGTTTTGTTAGGTGCCATTGAATTGGGTCCAACTCATAACAACCCTCCTAGGGTTTTCAATAGCGGATTGTTTCAGAATTGCTTTGTGAGTGGATTGCCACATCCTTCTACCAGTTCTTGTGGTACTGCCACATCCTTCTCCTGCTCTTTCAGTGCTGGAGATAGAACCTAGGTCATCAAAGGGTAAGGAGCAGCACTCTACTAACTGAGCCAAACCCTAGCACTGCAGATGTGATAACCCTAAAATGTTGAAGGTAATCTGCTAGGACTTGTTTTTGCAAAGTACTGGACTGAGATTCAGAATAAGTAAGTTAAATTCCCAGCTCTGTTATCTATACACTCTGTAATTGTGGGTAGAAAGAAAAACCTCCTGAATGTGTTCCCATATCTTAATAAGGAGATAATTTCTATCCATCTGCTCACTAAAGTGAAAATGATAAACCAATGAACCAATGTGTCAAGAATGCTTTGGTAAATTATAAAGTTCTGAGTAAGTATATGTGCAGAGCATTTAAAATCATGCCTTGCATATTGCAAGAATTATCTGAGTGTTTGGGGCTAGGGTTTAGCTCAGTTGGTTGAGTGCTGCTCTGCACTCTCTGAAGCCCTGGGTTCAATCCTCAGCACCTCAAAAATGGGAGAAGAGCATGGCAATCCACTCCCAAAACACTCAGCCATTGAAAACTCTATGCATATGAGTTTTACTACATATCAGTCAAAAGGTTGCATAAACCTCATAAGTTGACAAAAGAATAACCAAAATTGAGGTAATAGTTCCATAATGGAAAAAAGCAAATGCTGTATTACTCTGTACCCAACCAACATTTACCAATAAAGGGGATTTAAAAAAGAAAAACTCTATGAGAGTTGATATGAGTCAGACCCAACTCGACAATACCTAACAACATCTGAGTATTTGCTAAATAAAAAAGTATATGCATACAGAAATCCATACATATGCCTACATAGAAATTTCCTCTGTAAAATCTCATTTAATCAGTAGAACTTTTTAGTATGTGCATTGTGCTAAGTAGAGGAAATAACTATGGAGTAGAGAAGGTTTCAGAACCCTGATAGGAAGGTCAGGAAAAGCTTTCTGGAAGAAGAAAATGATGTGAGATATTATTATTACATGCATGCCACATTATTATAGCAATCTCTCACTCATATGCACAGCTGTGTACTGCATGAACGCTGTTATGGAATTTCTTTCACAGGATCTGAGACATTCATTTAGAGGACAACAACCTCTCACTCATTCCACTGTAGATAGTTAGACTTTCCCAACGTAAACATAAATGAATTGATGGCAGAGAGGGAAGAAGAAAGAGACACATAATCCCTTGGAAACTCTATAAATCAACTTGACTAAAACTGTCATTTTCAAGAAAACTAGATTAACATATTTCTTGGGTTTTTTTCTGGGTTCTGATGGCATGAAACTCATTTTTCATGCAAAAGATTTGAACTTTTCAATTTATATTGTGTTTGATACAGCTCAACTGCATGCTTTTATCTCACCAAGAAAAGAATCATTAATAAATTTTTCACTCAAATTCTATTTATGTAACTATTGTCATTTTAAGCAGGGCTCTAGCCTTCGTGACAGATACTAGAACTGCATTTCAAAGTGTGACTCAAGTTGTGTGAAATTCAAACATATGGAAATTCAAGCACTAATAACATTGCTAATGGTCTTAAGACAGTGCATTAAAAAAATAAAAGAGAGAGAGGAATAAAGAAAAAGATAAGGGAAAGGATTTGACTTTACAACAATTGTACAGAGAATCAATCAACAAACACTTATTAAGAACCTATGTATGTTGAGTGCTGGAACATTCTGCCTAACTAAAAGATGATTCCTGTCCTCAAGTTTACAATCCCATGGGGAAGACCATGGAGACAATGGGCAATTATGATATAGTAACGGAAACTTAAAACATGGACTGTGGAAACACACAGGCAGAATACTGAGGAAGTGTAATGTAGGGTATAGAGGCTCCCTAGAGCCTAGTCAATCAGGTATAATAGGAGGGATAGGAGGGGCTTTAAGCAGAGATTGGATTCCTGGAGCTCACCTGCCCTGCAGTGTGAACTGGGATAGCAGGAAAAGATTCCAGAAGAAGAGGCTGGTTAAGACACTGCTCAGTGGTGAACTGTTAAGACCCTCTTTCCCAAAAGTAGTCCTTTCTGCTTTGCCATAAACCAAAGCTTAACTTTCCACATAGCTTAATCCACCTTTCTTTGGTTTGTCCTGTCACTTTCCCTGTACTCAGTGATCTTAAGCTGATGTTAAGCAGCATTTGTTATTTAAATTCTTCTCTCAGAATGTAATTTACTTGGCTTTAGCATCAATTGTTCTAGAAAATGTGCTGCTCCACTCTGCATGGACAAGCAACATAAAGAACATCAACAAACAAACTAAAATCAGGAGTTATTCAAAGTTGAATGCTCTTTCTCCAAGGAAGCAAGAGGGCTTAGCAAACAAATAAGCAAACAAACAAAATAAAACCAAACAAACAAATAAAAACAGGCATGCAAAATCCAGAGGTTTGGGTTCAAGCACAGATCACTACTCATGAGCTAAGCAGCTGAGATGATCCATTTATCCTCTTTTATCTTCACCAGCTGCCATTCCTGGGTAATTTAAAGGTTGAGTAAAATACCCTCAACCATTTGAAATTCTCAAATGCTGTGATTCTAAGATGAGAAAACTAATATTTTTATAGCTAATTTCATGTCATATACTACACTGAGCACTTCACACATTTTACTTCATTTGATCTTACCAGCACTCTGATGTGAAGCTCATTATTATACCTACTACACAGATGAGAAAACTGACACCCACGGATCCTGACCATCTTGATCAAAATCATAATAAGTAGCAGAATCATGATCAAAATCCATGCCTAGCTGATCTCAAAAATATTTTAATAATGTTGTCTCATAAGAAATAATTAATGTAAGCAACCATAGTAGCCAGATGCCACAGCACACACCTGTAATCCCAGCAAATCAGGAGGCAGAGGCAAGAGGACCACAGGTTTGAGGTCAGAGGCAACTTACACAGCTTAGCAAGGCCTTGTCTCAAAACTAAAAATAAAAAAGAGGCTGAGGCTACAGTTTGGAGGTAAAGCACATGCCTAGCATATAGGAGGCTCTGGGCTCAACCCCCAGTACCTGGAATTGAAAGATTATACTGATTTTTATTTTCCTCTATATCTTAACATGTTGTTGTTGTTGTTGTCAGGTGTGGTCAAGTCGGGTCCAACTCAGAGCGACCCTATGCACAACTCTTCAACACTGTGCCACGTCCATCACTACTGTCAGTGCTTCTTTGCTATTCGTAGGGTTTTCAATGGTGGATTGTTTCAGGAGTGGATTGCCAGATCCTCCTCCTGAGCCTGCAGCAGGTGGTCTCCCATCTAAGGACTAACCAGGCTGACCCTGCTTAGCTTCCAAGATCAGGCAGGATCGGATGCTATGGCATTATGGCTGCAGACTGTCTTAACATGGAAAACATTTTATATTTTCCTTTTTGTTGTATGCACATATGATTTTGTAATTGAAATTGAACTCTTCATATAGCTTTATGCCACATTCTGCTTACTAAATTGTTATGAGCATTTTTCTATTGAAGTTCTATGTAAATATTTTGTGGCTATATCATGTGTTTTAACTACCACTCCATTATTAGATACTGATGGTATGTTTTCATGGAGTGTTATTTTTGAATATAAATAACACAGTGTCAAACATCTTTTGGATTGATTTTGGGAAGATGATTTGCAAAGGCTATAAGATATTTTCCATGGAATATGTTACCAATATGCTTTGCCATTAACATAATGTGGCAATTAACCTTGCCAGAAACACTCTATAAAAGTGCTATAATCCCTGTGGTGCACACCTATAGTCTCAGCTACTTGGAAGGCTAAGGCAGGATGATCAAAATAAAAAATATAAAAGGGGTTAGGTGGGCAGCTCAGTGGTAGAGATCATGTACAGTAGCATGAGGCCCTTGGCTCAATGCCCCAGTACTATAGGAATGAAAAGGGAAGGGAAGAAAGGAGGGAAGGAGGGAGGGAAGGAGGAGAGAGAGAGAGAGAGAGAGAGAGAGAGAGAGAGGGAGGGAGAGAAAGGGAGAAAGGGATAGAGAGAGAGTGAAAGAGAGTCTATTGCATGCAATCTATCATCACTTTTGAAATCTTTAAACATTGTAGTAAAGAGTATTTTCTTTTGCTTTGTCTTTGATTCTTTAAGAGGTTGAATATGTTTTTTGTATTTATTAGTGATTTTGATTTCCTCTTCGATGAATGGTTGTTGCACACATTTTTATTGGGATCTCAGCATCTTATTGGTGGGTGTGGTCTCTTTATATGTCAGTCTCTTCAACCTATTGTCTTTAGTGTTTGTCAATTGGTATCTCTTGCAAAACATCTCCAATAAAATAATTTCTTCTTTGTTTTTCTTACTCGAGAACATAAATGTGATTATGGTAGCTCACAAGCAAGAGTCTGTGCCTGAAAACTGGCACAGAAGATTAAAAAAAAAATCAATCTTAAGGATCAATCAGCCTGCACCATGGTGACCAGAGGCTGCAATGCAGGTGATTAGGTTTGGTCTTTAAGGTTTCCAGGAATCTCCTGTGAGTAAGTCTCCCTGGTACAGAAAGGATCACACTGCCTACTGGCTTTAATAACTCCAAGCAGTTTGAAGCAAGAGACTGAGCACCTTCACAGTAGGGAACTGAATATCTAGGTCACTGCCTCTGGCCCCTACTCGCTGGCCACAGCTGAGGTAATGGCAGAAATCGCTCTCCATTCCATTTGTGCAATAGAGTCCATTGACTTCTCCTGACTTTTATGTTTTTGAGAAGCCTTAACCTTTCCCTTCGTATCTGAGATATGACTGAATACCACTTATCTTTTGTTCATCCATTCTTTCATATATGTACTGAAGGTTTGTTATTTGCTAGGCATTGTGCTTGGCACTGAAGATAAAATGGTAGGTGAAAAACCAAACACAATCTCTAACCTCATAGATCCTAGTGAGAAGACATCAACCATATAGTCATAACAATAAAGGTGGCTGTTACCTGTCCCAAGAAATGACAGCAAAAATAAATTTATAGAAGTAGATTTGATTGTATCATAGAGCCTTGAACAATAAGAAGTCACTGAAATGTTCTAACTAGATTTGGGCTTTGAAAAGATATTCCTCACTGTTGGGTGAAGAACAAATTTGGGGATAGGAGGAAGTGTGATATTTGGAGCCTATTACTGTGGTCTAGGAGACACAAGGAAAGTAGCTTCTACTATGATAAACATAGAGATAGAGCTGGAGTTGGAGAGCTTTTTCCCTCAAGATTCTTACTTCATTATCTCCTTGCTTACTCTTATTCATCTGCATTGTTGAACTAGATCCCTGAAACTGTCTGTAAATAAGGAAAATGTAATATAAAAGGAAAAAAATGGGACCTACTACCAATACTTTTTGGCTACCACTTGAAAAACAAAACCCATCCAACATAACCTTTTCCTGGAATGAATCTGGTAGTAAGAAGCTAGATATCCAGTACATTAAAGCTAATGAATCTCCACTTATTTTCCCAGTACTTGTCATGTTAGCCTGTCTTTATTTGTAAGAAAAAATAGCTTTATTGCTATTATTAGCAATAATATATAGCTTTTATTAGCAAATATATTCTCCAGATAGAAAAATAACATCATGCTGGGAATTTATGCTATTGTTCTAAAATCTCTTTGGAGTATTTTAAAATGTGTTTATTAATTCAAAACAGGTCTTTTCTGAGATGTCTCCTATGTGCTTACAACTTTTCTAAGAGCTGGGAAGATAGTGATGAACAAGACAGACAAGATTTACAGCCTGTGAAAACTTACACTCTAGTGAGGAAGCCAGATATGCATGTACAATGGACAAACCAATAAGCAAATGGAAATTTCTATTATCTTTACATTTATAATTCAGAAAATAGTAAGTTCCTTGAAGAAGGTAAACAGGACAGTTGGACAATGTTTGCACTGGTTCCAGGCCAAGACCTGCATGGAGTGTCTAGAGATGGAGATGGTGAGATAAGATCAGATTCAGAGCATGTTCTGAAAGTATCAATGACACAACTTGCTCATGGAGTGAATGTGTTAAAAAGACATCACTTCCTCAGATGCCCTATTCTATCACATGGATAGAGTATGTGGGGTAGAGAAGCTCAAAGGCTAGTGGATTTGGTGAAGGAAATATGAAGTCACGCTATTGCAACTACTATTCGTGATGAAGAAAAGGACATCCAACATCTGAGACCAAGGCTTGTACAGGTGGAGCAGGAGATATTTGAAAAGTACAGTGGTGAAATAAGAAGAAAAGGGGTGTCCTTGGGAGGCATGGTGGGGCCCCCTGGCAGAGAAGAGCATGCAGTTGAAGCTTGTGGTGAGAAAGCAAGAGCAGTCAGCCCCAGGCGGGCAGTCTCTCTGGTGCTCGGTGGCTTGGGTGGCTTGGGTGGCTTGAGGATTCTCTCTGATGCTCAGTGGCTTAGATGCAGGCACAGGACAGGACAGTTAGATTTCATCAGATTGGCTTTAGCCAGATGGGTTTAGTGGGGCCATGGGCAAAGAAGGGAGAGTGAGTACCGTAATAATAAGGACTTTAGCCTTACCCCTGGCCTTGGTGCTGGCTCCTAAGAGATGATCTCCTCTGCTGCTGTTGTTGTTGTTGTTAGGTGCCGTCGAGTCGGTATCCGACTCATAGCGACCCTCATAGGGTTTTCAATGGCTGAGTGCTTCGGGATTGCCTTGGGAGTGGATTGCCAGGCCCTTCTCCCATTTTTGTGGTGCTGGGAATTGAACTTGGGACCTCAGAGACTGCAGCGCAGCGCTCTACCCACTGAGCCAAATCCCAG